>JAEQBH010008531.1:0-40323 GCA_016808115.1 Tetrastigma voinierianum
TTTAATATTTCAAAATTTAAAATTTAATCATTTTTGGCGTTTAATATTTTTATCTATATTTGTATAATATAACAATATATATTCGATATATATTTGGAGATTTAAGTCTTAGATATATAGCTAAATCAATGATTCTACGCCCTTTATTGGATCAATATTTTGTTTTGAGGCATAAATCATATTAGAACCAAGTCACGCCATGTTCATAGAGATTGGAAGAATCTAAATTGATTTTTTAATGAAATTTTAAATTTCTTGAATGATGATGTGGCGAGAAGAGGAAAAGAATGGATTATGGATCGAAGCCCGATTTTTTTTTTTTTTTTACAGGATGATAAATGATGACATATAAATTGCTTTTCAACCTCTTAAGTCAATGTTTGATTTATTGAGACTAATAAGATCTGGACCCCTTGGTGGGGTGGTTCGTCAAAAATATTTTTCAAAATAACCTCTTGCAAGAAAATGACACCTCTATTCTGCCACTCTCTTGGACAAAATGCCCTAGTTAAGATTATCTATTGGCCAGAGGATGAGACAAAATACCATACAAGTTAAATACTGGTTTTATGGAGGGTTTATGTTTCACATTCTCTAAGTGTTTTGTTTTGAAAGGAATTGGCATTTTGGTTTGAAGATATTACTTTACCAAATTTTGTTAGGAATTTAATTTTATTTAATTTATTAATATCTTTTTAAAGACTGACCAAATTATCCTTGTTTATATCTGTTTTAAATGTTTGCTATCATACTTTAAACTACTGACGAAATGGATTAGACATAGTGCTCAACTAATCTTTACAACTTTATATAGTTTCTCCAAAACTATATTATAGATCCTATTTTCAGACTTTTAATTTACTTGTTACAAAACATTGAATGGATTACAGTCTAAATGGTTAGAAAAAAATTGTTTCAAAGAAAAATGATAGGTCCTGGTTTAGCGCGCTCAATGATCAAAAAAACTCGCCGCAGGAATATTTTTGTTTCCCGCTGATTTCATTTCCCATAATCTGATTATATGCTATATACTCGCGTGGAAAAGACAATACGAATTGAACGAACAGGGAGAAGAACAAGACTGAAGCAGGTGTTGGGCCCGACGGCTGGCGGGAGTTCTTTATCGAATCACAATCCTTCTAAATGGCGCAATAAGTGAGCTCGGCGATTCGCTGAGTTGCGAAGTAACGTCAAGAGTTTATGGGGTCGCGTATTTTGCGACAATACAGGAGAGATCCATGAGGATCGCGCGAAAACCGGCGGATGATGGGCTACTGTTTGGAACAGCATTTCTGCTCGAACGATTGCGATTGGCTCAATACATACAGAAATTCACCGCAGTTGAGCGAAGGAAAATGAAGAAAATCTGATACTGCCTTTGATTTTCTGGCCCGAAAACACTAAACTTTTCGAATGAACGCACGAATCAACTAGTCCACAAGGCTGTGGACCAGAACCCTACGTTGTCTAGTTTGAAGAAGAATGAAAGAAGGGGAAGAAAGAAGAAGATGAAAGGAGGAAGAAAACGGTCTCCTCTTTTTACAAAATTCATATCTTTTGATATTTCATTCAACCTCATCAGATTTTCTCTTGAGTTTTATAAGGCGTTCTGGTTATGGAGTTTATAAATTTCTTATTTTGATGATGAATTTTGATTAAGTAATTGCTAATTTTTAAATGATAAATTCTACATTTTATTAATGATTGATTTTAAAAATTTACACGACTGATAAGTGTCGTACGATATAATTACTCAATTCTGAATTGATTCACTCTTAATTGATAAATTGCTCCATTCTTTTCGTTTCAGTGGCTGCCCAATTTAAATTGATAAGTGAGTAATTTTTAATTGATAATTATCGTCTTTTTCAATTGGTATATAATTTTATTAATACGATACATTTGTTTATCACTTTCAGTACCATTTTTTACATTGATTATAATATTTATTTATATTATTTTTTGTAGATGGATTTGCAATATGACGGTTCTTTAAACCGGTTGCCACAAGCGATAAAGGATTTATCCGATGGTACTATTGGATAAAATCGATGTGGCGCGGTGCAGAATGGATTCCGATATTGAAATCGTGAGAATGAAAACCTGAAGAAGATCGGTCGTTGCTATGGCATTGAGCCCCAATCTTGACAAAGATCGCGTTCTTTGAGATATTGACTGAGGTTGGTCTAGGTGTAAGTGAAAGAATCTTTACCTCTTGGGGCGCATGGAATGATCTTAGGAAGAGCGTTTCTAATCTTCTATTAAGTGGTTGGATGATCTGATACAAAATCACGTAGGTGTCGGTTTATAGATCAAATTGGAAGAAACTCGAGTGGCGAACAGAATGATAACCGATGCTCAAACTTTTTAGTTGACAACAGTGGTTTGATGTTGAGTAGTGGCCCGATTATTAAATTATCTTTATTCCGGTTGATTAAGACTTAAAGAAATGTTTGCTAGTTATTGGAAAACCATTCATCTGAGCATTGTTGGCAATATGTTAAATGGAGTAAGATGGGTGTGTCGGCAAGCAACCAGGAAATAAACTCATTCCATTGTTAGTCTACTAATCAACTCATGTTGAATCTGCGCTTCTTCAGCTCCATATTTAAGGGATGACACGAACCTGCGTCCTCTGACCTCGATGGGCCGTTTGGGCGAAAGACTAGAAGAAGCGCTTACTCGAGAAACAAACGTACATTTGAAGATCTTTCGATCAACTCACCCATTGGAATGAAAGAATGGGAAGTGAACAATAAGTTAAACATGCGGGAATAAATTTGTATCAACGGGAGATATGTATTCAGAAACAACATAAATGCATGATTCATTGAAGAAAGGCAGTGCGAAATTGAATCTGAAAATGAGGTGAAAATCATGGAAATGGTTATGGCGTGGACCACTTTACTTTGCTTATGTTAAGAATAACAGAATGAAAGTTTATCTGGCAGGGTTTAATTTTGGTTGTTATTTATTATGTTGTTTTATTTTAAATTGTAATCAATATTTATTGTGTTTGCAGAGATTGGATTATCTACTTAAATTGAGGTGAGTGAAAATACAACGCAGTGAATTCAGATAAATATGAAATTGAGGTGAGGAATTAAAAATCTGACATGAAATGAAGGGTGGATTGAAATCGGAAATAACAGTTGGTGGGATGGTAGCCATGACCCGTTTGCCTGAATGCTCGGTGGGATCATGGTACCAATTGAGGAATGGGTAACACTGTCACGAATCTGCAGATGATGGGTTTTAAAGTGATCTTTGTCGGGTGTATCGCATCATGACGCCTCTGGTAGTTCATTGTTTAATTCAGTGTTATTACCGACTATCTCGCCTGGTTCTGATGACCATATTCGCCGTGTTGTACGCGCTTTCATAATATATGATCATTTTCTTATCGAAAAGTGCTTTGGTCACGGCGCAATTGCAAGCGGGCCAGTACCTAAAGACGCTCACATCTTTCGATGACCTCGTTGTGCTTTGGCAAAATGTTTTCTCTTGACGCTGTGGGCCGGGGTGTTTTTACAATCGCCGAATAATTTGGATAATCATCAGTGATAATACTATCCATTCTATACTCATGACCGTTAATTGTATAGTTGCTGGAGCGATATTCTGTATCTTAAAAACGGGGGACTGTCCATAACTTATTGTAATATATTCAATATTAATTACGACCGTCACATACCCATATCAGATCCTTGAATCTTGCGACTTACAAATGGTTGATTGGTTCGTGGCGTGACCGATTATACATACCTTGCCCCCGCCCAATAGGACAAATTTTTCGCTTAGTGTACGATGATCTTCATCATACGACCCATTTGTTTCGTTGGATTTGTGCCAGGTGGTGCAAATGTCGATGACTTTGGTGACCTGAATGTGGTGTCAAACATTGCAATACTGACTCACCAAACCCTTCAGACTCCCTCTACTCGTTGCTTTCTCGTTAGATATGACTGCGTTTTAAATCACACGGTGTTGTAAAGCGAAAATTCTATCGCGTTTGTTATCTTTTGAAGGGATAATGACGAGAACTCGGCAGCATCTAATTGCTGAATGAAGCTGAATCGTATTATTAACCTCATTTACAATTGGAAAATAAAGAAGGGCGACTAATTGGTTTCCTTGGAAAAACTTTTCATATCTACGTGGTATGAAATAGTCGCGATAAGTCTTTCAAGTGACCAGCCCCATTCTACGCGTTAACGAATTACCTGTTTGGAGCGGAACCTGATCTGTCTTAGCGATCCTTATTCGCCTCGGATTAATTCATGATGTCTGTGCGTCAATCATAGACCTATCTTAGCACCCATTGAGGATCTGCTAAATATTCAGGAAAAGCGATTAAGTATCGACGATGAGCGAAAATATGAAAGGATAAATGGTCGAGAAAGGAGATATTAGGCGAAAGAGAATGCAAGATAGATGGATAGCTTGTAGAAAATTTATCATATTTATAGGCGAATTATGATTTTTAATTTTTATTTTGTGAGTTTAAATTTCAAAATTTAATTTAATGGTTGTTGAAATTCAAATTAAACAGGACAAAGCGAAAATTTGGTTGAAATTGTTTTGAAACTTTATTTACAATGTTAAATTGTTTGAAATTTTGAAGTGTTCTATCATGTCAGTTAGATATAGTGATTCATGAAAGATATCTCAGTTAAACTCTTGAATCAAGGACAGTATATATTTTTTTAATAAAAAAGCATTTAATTATTAAAATGATCTGCAGATTTGTGCTCTAGCCTGGAAGCCAAAAAAATTGTTGGAATCATAAAATGATATTCAAAGTTCTGAAATGACGTTTAGTAACACATTTAATGGCTTGCATTGGAGTTGCATGACCCCTAACTTCTTATATCTCTGCGCCACTCAATGGACCGATCAAAAACCTATTTTGAGATACCCGAGCGTCGAAGGCTCGAACATTCGACATAACAAATAAATGATAAACTTCTCTCAGCTCAATCCAGCCACGCCTCTCAGGAAGCTAAAGGAGTCTGTTTCTCTCACTTGTGTTGCTTCTTCTTCCTCTGTCTGTTGTTTCTAAGTTCAATTCATTAGTTTGCTCAACAACAGAGGTCAGAGTTAGATCATACAAAGGTCTTCCCCAGAAGAAGCCAAACAGATCCCCAAAATTTGTCATCAGGCGGTCTCTCCGTACCGAGTTGCCGCCAGTTTCTCCATCTTCAATGGGCCCGCCAGATGAGTTTGAATACGCGATAAGGGATCCAGTCGCCCTCTACGCCTGAAGGCTCCAAGTCGCCCTCTCTATCTGAAGGCCACTCTTAGTGTTAAAGATAGAATTACTTGCCGGTAAGATTCTGTGGGCGTTTAGAAAGGAATCGATCGAAATTCAAATTTTGCGATTCTGGTATTACATTGACGGGGTTGGTGAAAAAAAACCATTGAATTAACTTGCTCAAGAAAATCCATCGGGTTCGTTGAGAAACTCTGTTCAGTTTGAGATTAATGACTTTGCGTGCTGAAACCTGCCAAGGATTACAAGCAGAATATGGTGGGTTTGCTGTAACACCGTTCGACAATGATGGTTGCTGGTGACAGAAATGGCCATATCGGATTTTGGATCTTGATTGTGAAGCGGAAAGGGATGGGTGCAGCAGCCTCCTTGTAAATCACTGTTTCCAAGTTTTAATTCAAAATTTTCCACTAATCAAAATTGCTCTAGTTTTGTAATATCTGCTACTATTATAATTATTAATAATTTGCATGATACTGAATATTTGTATTTATTCGTCATAATATCTTTTGGATAAAGGATAGCTAATACATTTTTCTGGTTTATAGATGATACAAAAATACAGAAGGATGTTTGGAACCTCAAGAAGGCAACTGCTGGTTTGGCTTGAAATCAATAACCCATTAGAAAGAAGAAAGAAAGGTAAGTACCTGCGATATCTGATTTTCTGTCAATTCTGTTTTCTTCCAGGTTTGAATTTATACAATGCAATGCATTTAACCTATTCGTTCTTCTTATTCTTCATCAGTAGTGGATATGTTGGCTGATTTCATGTATGGTTGATAGTGGAACCATAATTGTTGCGTTAATTTCAGATCTTTACTAGCTGTTACATGGAGTTTCTATTAATTGATGGATGCAGAGAGAAGGAGGTATTGATGGAATGTCTTTGGCGAGTGCTATCAACACCCTCTCCCAAAGATGAATGGCGACTTCTATATTTTGAGAGAGAAGCCAGGGTTAGTCTCTGGGGACTCAACCAGAGGGCTAAAAATCCTTCAAATTCATGGACTTTCACATGACTTCGGATCAACACTATGGTGATTTTAACATAAATTAAACATATTAATAACCACAAGTTTCCTCAGATGGGACATTTGCACCATTTGAGATTAAAAAAACCAGTTCAGATAAACCGAAACTTTGAAGAAGATGGATTATGCGAAACTGTTCATTCTGCATACTTTTCACCTTCTGGGCAGTCTTACATAACTTTAAGGCATGGGACTTTGTTTAACTGTACCACATTTTCTTTCTAGCACACCAAGTATTTAATCATTAACAAAAGTATATTTAATATTATTTCAAAGAAGGTTCAATGATTGAAGCCTTTATAGATAAGTTAATAATGCTAAGTTCAGTACAGGGACTTCTGGCATTTGCAATATTTTCCGCCCATTCTGACGCATGGCAGCCCCACGATTCTGTTTCTACAAAGTTGGTCCACCATTTTTGGCAGATGGTTATATTCTTCCTTACTCGTACTGGTGTTTCTTGTAACAGCAAAATTCTTTTTTCAATGTTGATCTGGCTCTTAAGCTGCCCAAGGAAAATTAACTTGTTGATTTGTTTATTTGGTGGTTCTTGCTATCTGATATTTAAGGTTTCAAACTCTTGTAAAGTGTTGACAACAAATTAGGTTTGCTTGGTGGAGCTAATTTTGGTGTCATAATTTACCATGAAAATCATATACCATGCAGATGGATTTCTTCTTTCGAATTATGGCCCTTGTAGGATGTCAAATACAATTATTACTATATTCTTTGACTTAAAATCTGCTTAATGTTATTATACATCTGAAAGGTTACCCCACTAGAATTGCCCGATTAGCCTGTATCTGTTTCAAGAGTTTTCTTTGTGAAATTTAATACCATTAATATGTATGTTGTCAAGTACTGAGACAGCTAATTAGACATATATTAACTGCTTTTCAGTTTCAGATAACCAGTGGCATAGTATGATGATGAGAAGCATATTACTGACAAACTAAAAAAAAGTTTTACCGAGGAAATGACAATTGCAACTTCATTTAAATTACATTGGCCCATGTGTAGCATCTGAATATCGGGTGGTGATTTTCCTTATTTTAAGTCCATAGTGAGTCCTTCAATATGGGATAATTGATCTAAAAAAATAGGGTGATTTTTTTTTAAATGTGTTTTGAGAAGAGAAAAAAATAAATTAACTATCTTAAATCAGTAATTTACAGTATATATATATATACTCTGTATATATATATATATATCTTCTCTCTCTCTGAAAAAAAAGAAAGATAAATATATATTGTCTAACCTCCTTAAGTTGGAGCACATATGTCATGTGTACAGCATGTCACCAACTTGTTGTAAAATGTATCTAATTCTGGGTTATCCCATAGTCTTTGCCAGACACAGATATACTAGTTGGGTCATACCCACTCCCATTTTATCTTCTTATTGGTGAAATTGATAGTTTGCCCAACAATGTGTTTGGTCCTTTCATGTGGGGATTAAGTTGAAGATGCAATACCTTCACGAAGGCATGATTACTCTGGATGACTTAAATCTCGCCAATTCTCGGAAGTTTGTTTCCATAGGTTCCATGTTTTGGCGATATCTGGCTTATGCCAACCAGACAAGCTGTGGTTATGGTGGACTCCCTATTTGTATTTCGTGAGTGACCAATATGTATATGTTTTAACCGACGAACTTGGGTAGAAGCTCTGTTTTAAGGTACAACACACCGCCCAGCTGGGTGTTGCCTTTGATATATTGAAAATGTGGCGCAACATCCCGATGGCGGCTATTACGAGAGTGTCTGCTCGATGCAGCCATAACTTGCTGCTGAAAACACCAAATATTTGGTCAATGGTAGGGTAGTTCCTAACTGATTACCTTGTGCCGGCCTAAGAGTTAGTTTAGCTTCACGGAGGAATCTCTGAAGTGCTATCAAGCAGTGGGTTTAGTGGAGTGTGAGTAGTGAGCAAACACCTTATTTTTGGGATGGGTTGTTGGACTATAACGAATTAGATCACGAACAATCAATTAAATGGAGTGACAGGTGTGAGAACCGCGAAGAACTCACTGTGTGATTGTTGAGTCACAATAGTAGTAAAGAGTGCCAGGTAGAACTTCTTTTAGAATGATACAATCAGCTGCATTCGATTTGGCAAATCCAGTCTTATTGTCTTGTATTTGACAATAGAAGACATTATTTGCTGAGGCGTTGGATATCATCAATGTATGCTTTGTCTAGGTGCAGGCTACCGGTTATGGATAGAGAAGTAAACATGGAAGTCTTTGCAGCCATGTATACACCTTACTAGATGGAGGGAGCATACTGTTTGGATGAAGGGATTTTATCTGGTTTCTGAAATTAGAGTTAAGGAATGGAATCTGAAGTAACATTGGTTATGGATCAACAAAGATTAGATATTCTACTAGAGAGAGAGCAATTGAGCTTCAATACACTTGCAAGGTTAGGGATGGAGGGACTTCATTATTTAGTCATCAAACCTAGACAAATATCTACTAACGAAAGGACCAATCTGCTTGTAGTCAGAACTTAAACTTAACGAAATGTGGTTTTATTTGGGATTCAATGTTGGGGTCTAGGAGGGTTGCTTAGGGATCATGAAGGGAGGCGTGTCAGAATAATGGCCTGTGCCCTCAAGTGAGAGAGATAGTGTTGAAGAGTGATTTGACGTTTCCTTTCTACAGCAAACATGGCAAGCATTTATCAGGCGCAGAACTCATTTGATGCATAAATTGTCAACCTTGAGTGCTTCGTCTGGTGAAGTGCGACAAGTTCGACAATGAGTTTGATCAATCATTTAGGTGGACAATGAGCTGACCTTGATTGGAATGGCTTAGATGTGGAAACTTAGTTGGGATTCAATACATGGGAGAAAAAAAAATTGTAGAGAAGTGTAAGGTAATTACATAATCGGCGCTGAACGTATGACTTGTGTTGTGATGACAATATATGTATATATATGACTGACTAAAGTTAAAAAGGGAAAGAGTAAATGTATAAATATCTACGAATTAAGTATAACCATATAACCATCATTTTCTTTCATGATTAATCCGACTCTGATAGGGTGGTTTTACGACATAAACTTTTATCATGTTTAAAGAAAAATATCATATGTATACCTCTCTGGATTGAATTATCTTAGCAGCAACATATTTTGTTTTCCATGAGGTTGAGTGGAAATTGTTTGATGGGTGGTATCTCCCTCTTTATTATACTCAGAAAGAAAATAAGTTAAATATGGGGTTTGGGATGGGTTCTACCTTTTCATTGGCAATGGAAAAGAGTTGAGTGATCTTATCTCTCAACTGACTTGTGAAGAACTGTTACAGCTCTACAGGGGTGTACATGTCTGCAATTCCATGCCCAGTTGGTTGCACCTTAGGTCAGTCGCTGGCAGACCACCAGGCGGAGGCAGATCTATAAATCATGCTAGGAAAATATAAGGCTGCAAGAACCAGGAGCTATCTTTCCAGTAGAAGTGAGCCAAAACATACATTTCTGCTTTCTAAAGTAGATCTTTGGTGCCTATGAGTGCTCCTTGCTAGTGGTTAAGGGGTTGAGAGGAAGCATAGAAGAGAAAAAGTCTGGGTTCAAGTCTTGTCAAAAGAAAAAAGAAAGTATATAAATTTCTGTGAATTTGCACTGTAGAAATTTCCTAACTGTATGTTGATCATTAGATTACATGTGATTCATAGTTAAGGAAGCTGAACATAAATTGCTTTACATTCACAAGAATGTTGATCGATGGGATTTGGGAGTATGAGCTCAACTAGTAATTTGTAATTTTGATTGAAATCTTATTTTTCAAAAAAAAATAAAAATAGTTTAACAACCCAACTATTATGCTCATCTAGTGTCTTTTAGACCATATGGCTGCGATGATTGGAATGATGTTTTGTCTTGAACAACATTTATTATTTTAAAACTATAATCTTATTTTGAACATGGCTTATTAACTTTTAAAATTAAATCGTAGTTGTTGATGTGATTTATCATTATATGAAATTATAAAGTATTTATTTATAGATTATATTGATATCTAAACATTAAATAAAAAAATTGTTTGAAGAATTATTAACCCATTTTTGCATCAATTTATTTAAATTATTAAACGAATATTTCTTCTGCGCGATAAATTTCATCCAGTTAATGGGTTCGAGACAGAAACAAAATATTGATGTGAGTCGCCGTTCTCTCGATCTTCTGGATTTTTATGGATATCACAGCAAACTCGGTGGATATTTTGACAAAAATGTCGGTATGATGTGGTTTCAGTTCATATTATTTGATACAGAGGGATCAAGTCTTGTGAATAATATTATCAATGAATCTTGAAATATTGAGATAATCCTTGAGAAAAAATGTTGGGGTTAAGTATGAAACATGAATATGTATATAGTTGAGTTTGTAAAGAGATTGTATAATTTTGGAATATTTTATCGATTTTTGAAATCGAAATAGTCTATTCATCGATGTTACTTTGTGTTTGATGATGATATTTTTAGAAATTCATTATATATGAACAATAGAATAAAGTTTTAAAAATTGATAGAATATATCGAGAATTCGAATCTTCGTGTCTTGTGATTTTTACTTTCACGATTGTTGGTAGATCATTATCGGTTAATAATTAAGTTCGGCAAAGATGAACCTATTTGTCTTTGGTAAGAAAAAGCAAAATTTGTTCGCCAGTTCAGGAACATAGTTTACATAAACTAATATTCACAGAGCTATATCTTTACTATTTGATGTAGAAATAATTTTGTTTGTCGTTCATTAGTACACAGTTATTAATTTAAATATGTTTTATGCCCTTCCCAAAGATGAAATCTTCAATTCAATAAACATAGAGTTTATTTTAAAATATTTGTAAGTTTATTTTTATTTAGCGGATTTAACATAGGTGTGTATATATCATTTTAAAATACAAGGAATCTAACAGAATGTTTAATGAATTTTTTGCATGAACTCAGTTATGATCTATAATTTGCGGCTTCAAGAATATATACAAAATCAAATAAACCACATATAAATTATAACTTGATGATTATGAAAACTTTGATTTCTTCTCATGGAAATCACTTTAACCGCCTAAAGAATAGTATCAAATGTAATCTGCCATAAATATCGATATGTAATGGAGTGCATGAGAATCGAGTCTTCTCTTTCTATAAAGATGATTTTCTCGCCTCTGATTAGTTGATTTATAGGATAATGCGATCTCCGAGCGGACTATTAGATGGGGGTTGCGATGGATGGAAATGCGGGCGTGCCCTTCATACCGACGGTATTGGCGCAGTTGGAAGTCTGTCTAAGCGATCTGGGGTCAGTATGGGTCCCATGATGAGGAGGCCATGTAGGGATGATGAATCGGTGGATGATGGGTGGTATCTGTTATGGAGCTTGGCTTTGGAGCTGCATGAATGTTAAAAATGTAAGTCGTGGGGTATGGAAGGTGATGTGTAGTCTATTGGGGATAAAAGTGCTCCAGTTGATAGGTAAGTATGGGAAGTATAAGTGTCGGTTGTTGGTAAGTATGTGGGGGTATGGAAGTATGACGTACCGGTCAGATTGCCTCGGCAATGCCGACCACGACCTGGTCGATCAACTCTCCCACTCACCACTCACCACGCCGATAGAACATACTCTAAGCCGGGATGGATGAAATCCCGGATCTGGCGACCAGCGTCCGCAGTACTTCGACCCGACCCGGAGAATTGAACGATCAGGCGCGGTCCTCTTTTGAATCAATTGGCATTCTTTTGTATTAACGCGTTCCGATGTTCATTTTACATAAATGATATTTATCATTTGCAAATATATCTTTGCTCTAAAGTGTTTTCAACAAATATTTCGCTCAAAATCGTTATCTTACCGAGGAAGTGTAAATATATTTCTTGAATGCATGGTGGGCTTTGCTCTCCAGCACAAAGCCGACGCCGCGTTGACTTTACGAATTGGCTGCACGGTCTTTCGCCATTACTTGTTCTTCATTTTCGTGATGTCAAAACAACGCATTAAACATTTTAAATGCCTGGTAGTTTCTACAATCTATCTTCATTTAGTTTAAGTATATCGACATTTTCTTTGTCGATATCTTTTGTATAATTTTTAATGACCAATGCGATTACGATATATGCCACATTTTCATTTCGTATACATTCAAATTACAATTCATTGGTCATTTCAATTATTTGGTTTCATAATAAACCAGTCATTTAAACACAAATCTGCCATTCTGTTTATTTATTTGCGTATGAATTTAGCTTCTGCTTCTGTGCCAGGATATGAATCAGTGACGCGGATCCTGCTGGAGGAACATCTTTGCGATTTATAACTACGATCTGCAGTTCAGCGTTTCGCGGCCCGGCGTTATTAAAATGTTTTATGAACCTCACGAATCTTGTCCCTCTTTGGTCACGGATGTGGCGCATCATTCTTTCGGCGAGATGTTGCTCATTTGACCGTTATAAGCTGGTATAATCTCTCACCAACTTTCCAATTAACGATTAACGTTCTTCAAGCGCCGTCATTTGCTTAGCGTTATAATGGTGTATGTACATTTATAATATCACGGTTTCGATACTCTGTATCTTTCATGTGCGGTCGTTTCCGATGCGGTTGTGTCCGATCGTTTAAACTACCATCAAACTCTTCAATTTTATGTTCTGTTCAGCCAAATCCACTTATTTCATAATTATTTAACCTTTTAGAAATAGAAAAAGAAAGTGGAGAACAAACCAGTTGTTATATCTAGAAGCGGAGCACGCATACATGTTAAATAACAAAGCATAGATTATTTTGACCAGCAAAGCAACAAAGCAAAAATAAAAGGAAGTAAGTGCTGAAGAACAAACAAGGTTTATGCTCTTGAGTTTCTACTCTCTCTGAATCCGTTCTTCCAAATTGACTTTCTAAGTTCATAACCCTAATCCATCACCAAATAATATTCTCACTCTGAAAAGAATAACCCAGAAAAATCAGTTGTACATTCTGGGATTTTTTTGATGGGTTGATCTATCAATCTGCATTTTTTTTAAACATGAGATTTTTACAGGGACATGGGCCATGTTTGTTCATGCTTACTTGAAAATGATAGCTCATGTGGTGTTTCTGAAGTGAATCAGCTGTTTGGATCTTTGAAATGAGATTCCGGCATTTAATACAAGCCCCAAAATTGGTCAATGCTTGACTCACTTTCCTGATTACCTTCTTTGTTGTTCACCAATTTTTAGGGGTCTGCTCTATTAAATGTCGTTCCTTCTCTCATTTGAAGCTATGGTTTTTGGGTTTCTTCCTCCATTTTTGTCATCAGTTGGATCTACCAACCTAAGTTATTAGTAATTTTAAATATCGCACTATAATTTGCAAACAATCAAAATTATTTCTACCTGTTACTGATCGGTACAGGAACGGGGTTACAATTGCATACACATTTCCTTCAGTAATTATTCCCCTGAAATTATGTTTGCCGAAGTTTGAATCACTCAGTTTGGATGAGTGTGAAAGAGACTCAACTCTGACCCAACGATACACCAATCGAGCATACCCAGTTAGCTATGAAACTTACCTTCGCCATGGGAGCCTTGAGCTACAATTTGCTCTGCAGTCCCTTCTACTGTTGCGTAGCTCTAGCTCTTATGACTGTTACCAATTGGAATCTCAATTTGAATGATTATAACCTTTATAACAATAAAAAAAATAGGGTTTGAAAATTTTTTGGCGACCTTCTGAGTAGAGCTTTAATCGACTCACATACAAAAATTATCAGCAATAATCAGGCCCCACAATATACCTGCTGAATCACGTACAGCCCCAAAATGAACTACAACCTTTAGAAACACATGTTATACCAATTTGGGGTTTGTAAACCTTTTCTTCGGCCCAAAGGGTTTGGTGTTGGTTTTACACATAAATCTGTTCTCTTTCCTTTCTTCTTTCCTGTTCTTCTTGATCTTTGTCATAATTCATGGAAACATCTTCAATCCTCTCTTCTCTCAACATTGAATGTTATACCAACCTTTCTCCCCTCTTTCCCTTTTGCCAAATGTGAGAAATAGCATTTCTGAATGAAGTTGATCTGTAACAAATCTTCATAAAGGCATATTTGGCTTTACTTATAAATTCCTATTTTCCCATTTTCTCTATTTATTCTTCACTTACTTTCATTTTCACTTCATTTCTTTCATTTTTCATTTCACCCTTTCTTGTTTACTGTATAAATTCTTAAACACAATAAATTTCAAAGAATTTGTTAGCTCGTATAGAATTTTGGGTTTTTAACTCCTTAATTTTTAATGCTTCGCGCGAAAAATATAATTCATTATTTTACACCTTAACACTCTTCTCTGTGACAAGGTGTTACTAGAGTACAGGATCATCTAATATAGATGGTTCTATGTGAAGTAGATGCCTCGATCGTGTCCGGCGATGCGTGCTCCCTCTTCGATCACAGTGTAACCTTTGATCGCAATATGATGTAAGTTGTACCTGTCAGGTGGTAACCTGTGTGGCGATGTGGCGCCCTAAAGCAGAATTAGATTGTCCGGCGGGAAGAGTGACATTTTGCGTTACGCGTGGCCTACGAAAGCGCGGATGTCGGGTGATAATACCACTCTCGTGTATCCTATTACTAGGATCATAGATTTATAATGACATGTCTCAGCGCTTTGTCTTGGAGGCTGTCAGTTGAGCATGCCTGATATATGTCCCCGCATGATATTGCTCAGGGGCCCCGATATCTGATGACTGCGTACAGGATGCATTTATGGAGTAAAGGTAGCCACTAGACTCATTATCTATACTAAAAATATACAGAGACTATATCACAATAGTCCTGCCAAAAAGGTTTAAATAAAACACTCTTTTATGCGCTATATATCAGGATGATTTGTTCCAGTATGTTTCAATAAATAATCGCTCTAATCGACTTTCTTCACAATTCATTCAGTGGTGTAAGTCACCAGGTGTACACCTTGCTTTTGAAATCTTTTTCCATAAAGGGTGAGCGCTGTGAGAATGTTTCTTGTGGGGCTACTCCAAAGTCCCCAAGTGCACATCTGATAGTGGCGTTCACACACATTCACGTTCAAAATCAGAAACAGCCACGCAGTTCTACGGATCTTATCATGCCTGCCAAATGAGATGAGGGGACTCAATGTTGCTTTTACATGCAGCAGGTCCTTACCAGCTCCCATCACACTGAGTCTTTGTTGACTCTCTCACCTGTCAAAGCCCATTTTGGTAAGTCATCTGTTTGTTGGATTACATCTCATGATCATTTTACAAAGCCGATTCGTTTTGTTTCCGACCAAAAGCTTTTTAGATGTTATACTGGTGGTCTGTTTCTATACAAAACTGATGTCTTTTGTGGTAATGAATTTTAATTTATACATTATTGGAGCTTGCGCTGGTGAGATCATTTCAGGAGCTTTCACAGTTTAAGTTATCGTCTATTACAGATATTGGATCTTTCTTAGGGTGTCAAAAATCTCAGACCTTTGTGTTCATGGCCTGGTTTTCTTTATGCATTTTCATTAGCAGTGGACTCTGTTGGATGATCCAACGAGTCAAGACACTGATCAGAAGCACCAGATGCAGTGTTGATTATAATATTATCACCAACATGCGCCTCAAAAAATACCTAGATTTTTATAATAAAAATTATTATATTAAGACATAATTAGATAGCATGGAGTATTTTTAAGTGTTAGATGAATGTGGAAGGTTAAATGATTTATTGAATCAGGAAATAACAACCAAGTGAAAAAAATATGGTGTTAAAATGGGATTCTAAGTTCTAATTTTCAAATAAATTTATATCTAAATTGAAGTGGGAGAAATAAATGAGCAAGGAGAAAATAATGAGAAACTTAAATGAAGACAGAAATGGAGAGACACTAAATATAAAAAGAAATACTATAAAGAAAAAGAAGAGAAAAAGAAAGTAAAGGCAAAGGGCATGTGTATGGAAAGAGGAGGAAGCTTCTCCTTTTTAAAATCCCGATTAAAGTGATCAGCCAAGAAAAGGAAAACGAGAGAAAAGGGAGGGGATTGGGACTCCGTCTCTCTAGATTTTCCGGCGATCGGACCATGGTCTGGAATGAGCATAGAGGAAGATCTTCCCTGGTATGTGAGAGCTACAAGTGAGGCAGGAATCGGAGGAGTTCGTGAACTCAGAGGCGTAGTCTTCTCTACTTTGGTTTTCATTACCAGGTTTGTAGTGGTTATCTTGCCTTAGGGATCTTTGATTAACATTTTAGAAAATATGGGGACTGTGGTGATGGAGCATTAAGCGGGACCTTAAGAGCTGATTTTTGAATTGAAATAAAGGAAATTTGATGATGAGGTCGCTCAAGTGCAGAAAGTGGTAGCATTGAACTGGTTAAAACTTTTAATTTCTCGAATTTGGACCTCGCGACCAGTTCTGGTCAACTGAGAATTATTTCATTTCGGCAGGTCGATTGATTCTATACCGGTTCAAGTCATTAAGCCAGGACCTTAGAGCTGATTTTTGGGTGTAGATTTGGTGGTAGTCCATGCAATGGTGTATCCTCATGAATTACTTGATGCTAAACACTAGACCTATCGTCGGACCTCATGGTGGTCTCTGGGTCTTTCGCGAAGTCTGTTTGCGAAGGTGACGACGGCGGAGGTCGGCACACAGCCAGAAGGTCAGCGGGTGGTCGACGCGGGTGAAGCAGCGGGAATTAGTTGAAGTCGGCGATTTGGGAAGGTGGCGGGCTCGATCCCGGTTCGGTCATTTCGTGGGTGTGACTACGCCATGATCCAGCGAAGGTGCGCCCACAGCTCCTTCGTCAACAGGACTTCTGTTCCGGGGATGTTCTGGCGGACTCTGACCCGATGAGTCAAAGAATACATTCATATGGATAGAAGATGTCAGACCCCGAGGTTCAAGGGTGGTGAATCGATTAAATTCCAGGTCAACTCACATTTGGGTGCGCATTCGTACTGACCTCAACGGAAAATTATAACTCCTTAAATTCGTTTCTGTTTCAGCTGCTTGGGCTCTATACGACCCGACCCAGGTCAGAATCCATTCATAGAGATGGTGTCAGGCAGGAGGTGTGGGACTGGACTGAGGTCGGTCAGCTCGATCAGTCGAGTCAGCCTGGCTGGGTGTGACTAAGTACCCAGGCCTCCCAGCCGGAAGGTGTATCGCTGTCAGAACTCTTGTTTAGTTCTTGAATATGGATAGACCGGTAGGTCAAAGAATCCATCTACTCTCTTATTAAATTGAGCTCATATTAAGCTCCGAAAAGTCGTCATGGTTCACGACCGCTGGTAATGTTTGTTTCTTTTAAATGGTTTGGATAAGATTTGTGGGAGAAGAAACTAAGCGAGATTAGGATTCAAAAGTTGGGATCAGCAGGGTCTACAGTTTTGGGTTTGTTCACCTTTGTAAATCCATTCCTCAGTTTTTTGGTTTGCATATGATACATATTTTCACATTCTCTGTTCAATAATTTGGAAATCTTTGACTAAATGGATACAGAAAAACATGGATTATTGAATATTTGGAAGAGGCTGGTTATTCTCCCAAAATGTTTGCATATAGAGGATACATGGCTGTTGGAGAGATGAACCTCATTCTCAAGTATTTTATATTATCACATGTATGCTGTAAAGTTTTGGAAGCAGCGCCAAACAGATGTTGATCGCCGTTTCGTTCGGTTGTGTCTGGGGACCGGTCAAATAACACGAGATTGAATATGATAATGCACGGTTCAGTATGTTTGATGTCGCTCAGATGGCGACCGATGGGACTGCGTGTGATCGATGTTCTTTCGATGATTGTTTATAACGGTGGCGGGCTAGCCCCGGGGCCGTCGCGGCTCGATTACTCTGCGGCGTTAATCGACTTTCATGACCACGGCGGTTGCGTCGATGACTTTCCGATCCGCTGCCGAGGGCCGCCGGTTAAGTCGTTAGAGACGCTGGATGCATTGATTGGCGCTCGCTGGATGATGACAGCCATTGAATGGATTGGCTTCAAGCGGGTGATGGGCCTCGTTTGGATTGAGTTAAACAATTGATTGATGATTCTGAGATCAGTTAAATCAGTGGATTGGTTCTTTCTTGGATCCAGTTTGCCATAAGCTGGAATTTTCCCACCACGGATGCATAACGGGAGTCGGATTTGTGGTTTGTTGGATGATTGAGATTACTTGAAATATTGGACCTTATAAGTCTGCGCACTGGATCATCATTCAACCTGCCCGGATGTATCTCAAAAACGATATGTGACATGACTATCTTGATCATCCAGACCAGAAGGATTCTGATATTAAATTTACTAGTTTGATTTGGCTGGCGAAATGGATTTGTATGAACCACTAAGCATAGAAATTCTTAGCGTGTTATTTGCAATCGTGATATCTGAAGTGGAGGAATGGTGAGATCAGCGGTTGAGATGGGGGCGTCAGATCATGAAATTTGAATATGCCAGTATATTACGATTCATTTTGTGTTTTCTTTTGGATGCTGATTTATGTAAGCCAATTTGAACTCTGAACATCAGCCTTTTTGTAAATCATTTTGAAAAGGCGGATTCTCTTCATTGTAATGTATTTTGATGATCTAAATGTTTATGGGCTTACCAATTTGAATCCTTCCATGAAAATCTGGATTTTGATGATTAGGTGATGGGGCATCAGGATTCGGTTGGAATACAAAGGGCGGGCGGGAAAAGGGGGTCCACGCACTCATTGATGCAATGTCGATGTAATATCACGATACCGCGTGCCGTACATATTACCCATATCATCTTCAATAACGGACGATTGTTCACCACGATGCTGACCACGATTCGTCGCCTTCGTCGCGGGCCGTTATCTTAGTACCTGTTCCCGCCACAATCCACGCGCAGCTATGTCAACCATCTTGCCACGCCATATAACATCATCACACAACTACCACCCGACATATTCTGGCTTACGCGGCGGCAACCGCCAGTCGCCAAAGACCCGAAGTGTGGCACATATCTATGCCCACAGCAGTCCTGAAGCACGCCAGAGACCAGCTATAAGCGGGCTGCAGCGGCCATCATGGCCCTCAATCGCCGTTAAACAAGCCAACGTGATCAGTTCCATAGGCCATGCGAATTAGTCTAAATGAAAATGCAAAATCAAACACAATAATAGCCTAAAGAAAGATTATGCGATCACCGGGCGAGATGGTTATAACGAAACTGTAAATCTGTTAAGGTGATTCAAAGCTTCTAACATCAGTTTAAGCCATTACATACCAACTCTATAAAACACGATTAAAAATTTCTGGTTTCTAATGAAAACTGATGCGAAATTTACGAGCCTGCCATTATGATAACTATTTATGTGATCTAAGAATAAATAGTTCTTGACTATGAGGGTCCAAATTGGTGATTCACGCTATATAAGTTCACAATTTACGGTTCTCAACTAAAATAAGTCTGATTCCGCCGTTTCGGCGAGAAATGATGATTCGGTACAACCGATTAAAGCATTTCGCGATCGTCTGCCAAGGAATGGAAATGGACCATATTTGTATGGGCTGAAGAAGTTAGTTGGGTGATTCGCGCCGCGTCGAGTTGATTAACTCCGACTACTATGAAGAACACGGATCAGGCTGCTCATTTCCTGGCAACCAGGTTCCAAATTATGGACCCGAAGTTGCGGCGGGTCAAAGCGGGGCGCTTATTCAACGTTCACGACGTTCCCAAATCAGTTCTGCGTTTACGCCGACCTGTGAGCATATCATGGGTGAAGAAGGCACAATGTCGTCATGATTAAAATAAATAGTGGGAAGAGTTCTATCTTGATAATGCATGCGGATTGGAAGCCTCCTAGCCAAAGCTCTGGTTTGCCGAAATCATATTCATTTTGGTTCAGTTGCGAATTCCTCATTTTTGTTTGTCGCATAGCCTCGTGTAGTAGTGACTTCCTCTTGGCTGGAAGTAGTTGGTAGAAGAACTCAGGGATCGAAGGGACCAGTCCTCTCTTTCTCTCTCTATAAAAATTTTCCTGTGAAAATGAGACCTCTATCTGTTGGGTTTGGAGTTTTTTCTTCTCCACCACTTCATAATGTGGCTACACAGTGTATTATGAATTTTTCGGGTTCTTATGTTTTGGCTCAATTTATTTTGTCTTTCGAGTTTCAAGTTCAATCTATTTTTATTGAACTCACTTGGTATTAGATCATCTTTTGAAAATTTCTTAAAATCGTTTTTGGGTTATGCCCCGAAATTCACTTTCGTGGCAACTTGAAAAGTGGTAACTTTGGATCTTCGTTTGCGATGTGGATCCGAGCTGGTGAGTTCGTTTCGTCCTCATCTGAATATGAAAATCTTGATTTACCTTGTACTATAGTGACAATTTCTTTGTTTTGCCATTTTTAGGAAAAATTCAATTCTAAGTTTTCGGAAGCGTGTTCTGCTCTGGAATCAAAAACCAAGCAAACAATTATAGAGCCGCAATCTGGGTTCAAATTTGACTCACTTTAGGCTTTATGAATCTATTACAACACAGGTAGTCTGGTGTAGTAATAGTGCCTCCTTGTATCTTCATCAGTTAATTAGATTGATAAATAAGCGTCTGTTAATCACGACTATTCACAACATATATGAATCCACATGAAGTCTATAATGCCTACCGAAGGTGGCGTTGATGATCTTGCATGCTTTCGCGTATCTGCAGCAGACATTATATAGACATGATGCGCCCGACTTCATCTCCTGAGGAAATTCAGTTGCCAAACGCGTCCTCATCTGTGTGTTTCTCGCAAACCGAATTGGGTATCTCTGTAGATTGTAGCAGCCTAAGCGGCGCGAGGCTGTTGGACGGTGCCCTCGGTGGTCTAAAACATGTGCGGTGATATGTTGTGTGGTTCTTGATAAGATATCGAATATTTACGGTGGTTGATTAATAACTCTCGACGTATCGTGCCATAAGACCTGTTTACGCCGGCGTTAAGATCGGTGATCGAATATGATAAGTACTATTGAATTATATGCTTTACATATACCAATGAATCAGAGTCTATGCATCTGGTGATCTCTGATGTGAAGGTAGTTGAATGGGTTATGCACGTGTCAAGGTACTCACCACCTACGCAATGAAGAGGTTGGCCGACCGACCTTTGACTCTGGCCTATAATCCATACAAATGGATAGCCTCAATATCTCCATCGCTGACATTGAAGTCTTCTATTCTCCTAAAAGTACGTCTTATTTTGGAGATACGGATCAACGATCGCCCAGTGTAAATCTTCCCGAATATAGTTGATAAAATAACAAATCTCAAACAAAAATAATGATGTCTTTGTGTATATGAATGTGTAATGTAATAAAATAAAAAGTTATGGATATCGTAACAGTGTAACTGCAGCTAATACCTCGTCTAGATATTGGCTTGACACAACTCAATCTCATTATGCTATTTGCACCACCTAAAATATAAGTTGTAATCTGTAAATCTCATGTTGAAACCCTGGACGTTATACATTTATTTCTCCTATGTTGTTGTTTGCGTTTCCCATAACACTCCTTTCTTGTCCTTAAATGAGAAGGATCATCGACATTAAGATGAAGCCATACTCTGCTCTAAGTGATGACCTCATACATCAAATTATGGGGTGGATGTATTGGTCTGCATATACCATCGGTATATGGAGAACATAACCACACAACTCCACACGCTGAAGAGACACACATGTCTGTAGGCAGATTTCAGGAGATTAAGTTGACTAAATATTTCATGGAAAGATCCCATGCATCTGTAATCATGAGTATTATACTGAATAAAAATAACTCTTGGACCTGAACCAATACTCAGTAAATATCTTGTAACTATGTTCATATGGTTCATGCTTGTTCTAAAGCTTTGTATTTTTCATTTGCGAAAATGTTCATTTTAAGAAGCTACATCTAAACCTCTTCTGATAGATACTCTCTTGAATGTAGATACTCACAGATGGATCTACATGCTCCGAAGAGGTCAGCGGGGTAAGCATTGATGAAAATCCCTCACGAGGGTCCCACAAATGCATCTCGATGGCATATATAAACGATCAAAACTTTATCTGATTCTTTCACATACGAAATGTCTTTATATCATACATCGATCACAACCATCTTCTCACCACTGAATCTGTGGCTACTTCCTTGCTGGAATAAATGTGATAAAACTAGTCCTGCGCTGATATGAACTGGGAAAACCCTCGATTGTTATCTGCCCGATTTTGATTCTTTTCCCCTTTGTTGTGGGCTGCTGGATTTGGGTTTGCAAAATGGAATGCCACTCTTTCAACATTTTCGAACTTACATGTAGGGATTCGTGTCTAACGTGAATAATATTGGGACTTTTTCCACCTGGGGGGATCCTGCCGACTTACTCTTGACATCAATTTATCATTTGATCATTTTACACTCTATTGATACTCTGGACTTTGTCCCATTTTCAAAGTTCACAACCATTTATAACAACGATGAATAAGCCTTACCTGCACCCACACAGCCTGATGATGAGTATATCGAAGATGAGAAATCTTGCGTGATTGCGATGCGTACCATATTGTTGCATGCCTGAATGAGCACTACATGGAAACATTTACATACCATGGACGCAATTCTCTCAATTATCTTTATATAATCTACCATGTCAGCCATGACAACCATTAAATAGCGTGCATCGATATCTCATTTCTACACACCTTTGCATGTCATTCAAGCAAGCAACTCTGCTGGTAGGTCCTTGACTTGGGATATTCCAGGGTGCCTCAAGCCCATAAACATGAACCACATATTGGTTAATCATTTGTTATCTGCCAATAAATCCGGCATCTAGGAAACTTGGTTTCTAGGTAAATAACTCCCACGATCCTTACAACTGTCTGCGATCCACCCCCTTAGTCCAGGAAACTGGAGACTATTCACATAAACCTCTCTGTATTATCATGAAACAGCCTTTAATATAAACCTTTGATAAAATAAACCGGAGGCGTAGGAATGTCTCTATCTTGGAAGTTTGAGAGCTCTCTTGCGACATTTGTTATCCACAGTGAGTCCCAACTGTATAACTTTCGGATCCTCAGACACCGAGCAATCAGGCGCAGAGCACGGGAGAAATCTCCTTTTCCTTTCCTCCGACTCTCATTTTTCTTTGTGTTTCCTCTTTCTGGAACCAGTTCCCTCTTTTTCCTCTTCAGCTTTCTTTTTCTTCTTACAGCTTTCTTTATTTTCTCTGTTTCTAAATGTTTATTTGGCTCTCATACATTTGCTCCTTTCTCTCTTTTCATTTTCTCTCACACCAGTTTGAACTTGCTCACATCTTCAGATCAAGACATTTTCTTCTATCATTGATCTCTTGTGTGCATTTATAAATTTTCCTTTGTTATTATTCTTCTTCCTTTTATGACATCGTTTGCAGCATGGCGTCGCTGACCATAGGATCCTTCTCTTACATATGAGCATTGTGATGTTTTTCTTTTATGCGAGTGTAAACTCTGTGGATTACCCAGTGGCATCCTTAACTTATATGTTAATAAACTTCCCTTCCCTCAGAACGTTGTCCGAATACCTGGATCTAACGGGGTCGGCGGCGTGGCTAATTCGTCGAGGCGATTTCCGCGGAGAAGTAGTTTGATCGCATGAATCACAGAAAAATTCGGTTTTTATTGGGGTTATTTTACCGTTTTATCCAAAACTCTTGGATTTTTAGAGGGTATCAGTCTAGACGATTCTTGATGCGGATCGGGCGTATTAGAGATGATAACAACGATACATGCGCGCGTGATGCGTCATTTTTAGATGGGTACGCGAAACATATCTGAGCTATCTCTCGGCGGGAATAAGTGATGGATGACCCATTTGCGATCGTAAGTGTATTACAGCGGTATATACCGCCGAATCCATGTATCCGCATTATGGATGAATAACCATCATTCTCCGCTACTAAATAGACTTTCACCATTTATTTTGGTGAAGGTCGATACCTAGACTTCTGAAGTAACGGAAATCAATTTTATAATTGATTATATATAAACCATCAACAATAGTGTGGTATTTGATCTTAGATAAAATACATACACCTTTTGGTACCACTAAGTCTGGGCATATCGTGCGCGTGCCCGGATATTGGTTGAAGGATTTGCATATTGAATCCCTCTAAATGTCATATTTGTAGCGAATGTCCAAAACGTCATGTAATTGTGCAAATATTTGGACACTAATGTCAGTCAGCGAATGCAATTGCACGTTACTAAAGCGATGAATAAAAAAACTCATTGCAAGAATGATGTCATTTATAAATAAGGTACCTGTAATATGACCCATAATCAAGAAATAAGCGTTAAAAATATGAAATCTTTATAAAACTCCTGAGCATCTGCAAGAGGGACGTTGCGCATCCATAATTAGGTCTTCCATCTTTCGCTTGAACTTGATTTCTATTCGTCTGAATGCACATTGATTGCCGGCCGGTTGTTTGTATTATGTGATATAGTTTTCCCTCCACTCGCGTCCGGTTCATTATCACAAGCAGGTTGATTTGAGATTTGTCTATCAGTTTCGACTGAAGCTTAGAGGTACAATGTTGGATATGTAAAGTGCATATTTATTGAATAGGGATGAAACAAGCGCGAGAGTACCATAATATGATTAACTTAACGATACATTAAGTAACCAGACAAATAATAGAAAATCCAACATTGATGTTTGACGCTTGTTCTTTAGCTAATGCTGGCTACGCCAAATCCGCATATATAAATTAAATAACACCACTTTTATTCGTCTGTATAAGTTTGTGAATCTGCATTGACTGAACTAACACAGCGATCATTTCTGAATCTGTCGTAGAACAATTTCCATTGATCCAGCCTTAACCACACGGGCCTTAATATGAACGCATGCCATACGATGCTCACTCGCGGATCGTGTTTTGTTAACATTGGTCGGCTGCGCGACAATACGCTATTAAAAATAGGAAAAAGTAAAGCCGATTATCTGTTGTAATATACTGCTCTTATTTAAAGAAGATATTTATTTCATACCGGATATATTTCCTGGATATAACAACAAGTCAATATCAACTATCACCCGACTTTTTCATCATGCTGAAAATTACCTCTCTCGAAGGGATGCGCTATGTAACCAAACCCAATTTACGATGGCCAGGATGATTCTCCCCAAGTTATAACCATAATACCTATTGAATTTGCATTGTGTAATTAAGCTAAAGGCTGCTTTGCATGCCATTCACTAGAAGGCTTATCTTTGAATGGATCATGGAAGATTGCTTGCAAGATGGCGTGTAAATCATATGACGAGGATAGTGCTAGCCCTGTTCAGATGAGGATCAACAATTCTTTGCGCGAATACTCTGATGTTTGTGCGGATGTAAACACAAAATCTCCTCCGTTGAGTTCCTGTTTCTGATGCATGCGAGAGGCATCTGCCTATCGATATTTCGCGATGCGTAATAGCGACTGCCAATGGAGCGCGTTTCTGTGTTTATCACCCGCTTTGTGAAATAAATGCGACCTTGCTCTTCCCATACAAATATGCCATCAATGTTCATCTGAGATGACGTATTCAGACACCTTTCAATAGATGGCTTGAATGATGGAAACCAATGTTCATCATCTTAGTGTTGGCATATTCACAAATCAAATGTTTAAATCATGTGCATCCAGTTCTTCTTTTAGGTGCGAGGAACAAATGGCAGCGAAATTCTGGTGAAACTAATTTGAACCTTTGTTTGCGGCCATGGACTTGTCCCTTTGTCTATATCACTTTCTCACTAATTGTTTAAACGTACAGTAAGTTGAAAATTTGGATATATCGGTAGCTGTCGTTCGATACTATATCGGATATTGAATAGGCCCATACGATGCGGCGGCTTTGCGGTGTAGATTGCGCGGATCTTTGGCGATTTTGCAATATCATGAAATGTTCGAATTACTGGCGTGTTTGGTCAAGGCGAAGCTGATGTTGTTTGTTAAACCACCAAAATTAGTTTTGATGCGGTTTGAACTCAGCAAAATGCAGATACCAAACGCACCAACTCTGAGCCATCTTACCATTCAATTAATATATTGTAAATTTGTTTATATTAATTCTAATTATTTCGTGATTTTTAAAAAGTTTTTATAATTGTTTATATATAACCCAAGATTTATTAAATTTAAAATTATTTTACATTATTTCATAAATTTACTTGGTAATTATAATTTTAATGTAATATTTCATTTCTTCCATTAATACTTTTATTAAAAAAATTACTATCAGCTTTGTTTTCTTTTCACATTAATATTATTAATTTTAGAAAATACTGAAATATCGTAGATTAAAAAAATGATAGATTAAAAAAAATTAATTTATAGATGAATAGCTATATAAATGTATATATACCTTAATAATATACTCATATATATATAACAACTATGTAATAATATATATTTCAATAAGATCAGATCTTCGTCTCAGTTAAAAATATCAATTTTATGATGAGTACTAGGATAAACTAATGACCAAATATGAAATGAAACCACCAAATATAATGAATTTTTGGATAATTTTTGGTTTATCAATGTTTAAAAAAAAATATCCCTTTGAACATATCAGTAAAATTCAAATCTTGATATCAATAAGTGTTTGCATCTATTGCTTTGATCCAGACAGATTCATCAGAAATGCAAGCTGTGACTTGTTCTAGACATGACGTTAGTTTATTTCAAATATCTTTACATTGTAATAACATAGTGAATAATGGTTTTATCACCTGTTGACATACAAATGGATCATAATAGGATTATAAATAAATCTGAGAGGTTACTCTTGCTCTTTATCCCATTTTAAACTACATTTTGCGGATCACAAAAGAAGTCGACATGGAGGCACTCTGATGAGATACAAATACGATATGATTGATTAATTGATTGAATCACTTGGTAGGGTCATTTGCCGAAATGGATTACATTAGGCCCAAATATTATTTGCTTGGAAGTTGACGATCGGTAGCGGTTTAGGTAAAGTAAAACACCAACTTTGTTAGTGACATATGTTCAACTAACAGTTTATAGATTTTGGATTCAATATTGAATGATCCCCGACCATTGTATATTACTGTAGTTGGATAAGCTCAAGTAGGTCTTTTCAGAATATCCAAAAAACTTTAAAGTGTTTTTTCACTTTCGCGAATCTTATCAAAAACACTCAGTTTTTTGCTCAGCGCTTTTGAAAATATTACGAGATGTTTTTGCTCTGGCTTTTCAAAGAGGTCTTTAGAATTTTCCAAAAAACATATTTTCTTTGGATTTATAATATTTAAAGCAAATTCTCTCTCTTGTGTCAGCCCACAACCAGGTTTAGTCTGATATAGTGGCGTGTCCCCCATCGAAGCTCAAGATTGAGTGCTGCGCTCCTATACCACAAACACAATTTAAATAACCAGCGTTTTGCTCTGACCAGTTAATTGCGGCGCGATATATATATATATTTATTTATTTATTTATTTGTTTATTTGTTGTTTATCTTTTAAAGCCATGGATGATGTGTTGAGGGTTTGATAAAGTTCACATTTGGTTTGTTTTTAAAGCGATATTTATTCTCAAAAACAAAAACAAGAAAAAAACGAATACACATTTGATTACATTTTTAAAAACGACCAGGAAACAAATAAAGTTTTTTAGCAAAACGAAAACGAACACATTTGATTGTTTTTTGAAGCGTTATTATTTCTTAAATTAATATGTTTTATATACATAAATTTTTATAACAATAAAAAGAAAGATAATCTTATGTTTTCAAACCAAAGAAAATGGATAAAGTGTTTTTTCTGTTTTTTTAGAATAAAGCAATTTTCTTCTCATTCTGAAACTGTATTAATTGTTGAATCAGTTCTTGTCAACTCTTTAAGAATGGGATTTTGGGATTTATTAAAATGGCACTTTTAAATACAAAAATATAAATCAAATACTATATTTGAAAAAAAAAAACCTAAATAATACACCTCACTGTACACTTACAATGAACTCTGAGAATGAGAAATTATGGTCTTAATACCACTTAAAAATCTTGCTCAGAATAATCGAAACCACACCCTGCCTTTAATCTATACTCATTTCTACTCCACCACCAATACACAGTCAATATCCATAAGGAAAAAAATTCCAATCGGATAGCCACCATTAAAAAAGTGACGATCTATAAGAAACTCTTTAAAAAATAGCTACAAACCGACCTTGGTTTCCATCTGATCATTTTCAATGTTTAAAAATGGGACCGGTGGCTCAGGCCGGAAAGGACTCACGGATTCAGCTGGTCGAGCGGATGACAAAAATGTGGTTGAGCCGATTGTATGATAAATATTTATCGCTTACTAAATATAAATTAATATCTTGAATGTATTTGTGCACTTTTATCTCAATAAAATATTTTAAAATTTGTTAAAAATATGTATAATGTTGATATAACAAACATATTACAAAAAATGGAATAAAGAAACATTGCCTGAAATATATCTTTTAATTAGTAACAAATATAATTTTGTTAATACTCACAAATAATATGATAATAGAGATCATTCAGTGAGTGATTCATATAACTATACTGTATTCAAATCTATTGACCTTACAGACTATTTAATTGAATTTTTTAATTTTCGATCCTTTAACCTATTAACATAATCTTGACAAAAGCTTGAAGCGTAGTTTTGATGCCGAAAAAAAAAAAAAGTCATTTAACTTAAAAAAAAAAAAAAAGAATTATTAGTACGAGCTGGGTGGTTTATTTTGAGGAAGCCGGCCGGTTCATTCAGGTTCGCCGATCAAGCAGGGATTCCCAAGTAAGTTCGCGGCCGGATTCAATCCAGCAGTTTTGATTCGAAGGCGAAACAGGTTTTATTGGCTTTAATAAATGGTGCGGGCCGTTCAGGACAGATGTCTGCGATCAGATCCGGTTTAAAACATTGTTCGTTTCTCGAATACATAACAATCTCATCACGTATCGACAAAGCACACCACAACAACTAAAGATTATCACCCATGACAAAATGAACTAATGAATTTATACCCGAACATGCAATAAACACACAGCTTAAAAGCAACATGTCGCAAAATTTTTAAAAACATCATGATCTTGCGAGGTTGCACATTGTGGTCGTGATGACCGAAGAAAATACCGGAACGAATCGATGATTTCCGAAATGGTCTCAATGAAGGCGGTGAAGGAAACATGAGAGAAATGGGGAGGAAGAAAGTGCCAACGGCGTTTAAAATCTGCGGTGAATAATGCATTGGCCGGGACATTGGCGATTAGTTTTTTAAAGTGATGAAGTTGTTGTCACCAACGGTGAATTTTAAAAGTTGGCGTGATGTTGTGGGGTTGTGACTTTATAAAATTGATGTAGAAACCGTTGTTTAGACTGATGGCATCATCCCACCGTAAACGACTATATAGTCAAGCGATACTTCGTTGGACGTACGTTTCATCAATATTTTATAATTTTGTATAAAAAATAATGTTACAATCAAAAACTCTGTTTTTATTATGTATGCCGTGAAAATCGCTGTTGTTACGTTATATTTCTTTACTCCTTCCTAGCGCAGGTTGAACTCCATAGTTTTGTTCTAATATTTGGCAATCCAATCTCATGGAATATCTTTAAGTTCGATTGATTTATGTTGCCATATCATATTTCTAAAAATCATATATGGTTCTAGTTGGTTCATAGTTTTTATTGTTTTCTTTTTAAATAAAAGGAACAAAAAACTGCAAAAAAAGCGATTTTGATCATAATATTAAAATGGAACTTTTTGTGTCTTTAGAAACAGTTCTCAGAACAGATTTTAAAAACAAAAAAGAACCAAGCATTATAATATTATTTCAACCAGGTGTGCTTCAGTTTGGTAGCGCACGCTGCAGAGGTTATGTTTTGAAAATATGTTTTTCAAAGAACAGTTTAAAGAATGAAATATTCAGAAAAGTTCTGCCATATTTGTAACATATAAAATCAGTTGAAAAAATTAGAAACAGTTTAATTTATATATTTTAAAACAACTTTCCATCAATAGTTTTATATCATTTGTTTTTTTAACATATTTATATCTGATATTTTAAAAACTAATTTAAAATATATATTTTCAACCAAGGAGTCGTTTCATAACAAGTTTTCCAAAACTGTTTTTACACATCGATATAGGCTTTTGTTACCAATTAGGTCGATGTAGTTTAATAATCATGGAAGACTGGCGTATATAACCGAAATATAATAATAATAATAATTCGCCGCCGACGAAGTTCTGAAAAAGTATGGGTTTAGATTTGTTATATCAAAACGAATCACACTGCAAACACGCCGGGGATCTTGTTTTTCAACCACACTTGTCTCGCTTATATACGAGGTGTAGATAGGAGTTGAACAAAGGCCAGACGAGGACGGTGAAAACTCAAAATTGTCAGGGCCTCCGACCCTACCTGCTTCAATGGACGATCAAAGCCTAACAGAATACGAGCGTCGAGAACTGGAAGACTTGTTCGCCTGCCGTAGCCATGATGGCTCTAAGCTTAATCGCGGCCTCTGCACTCTCTGCAGGCTTCGCGCCTAGTCCGCGGTAACTGCCGCTCACAACCTCGACTTTTCGTCAGACCTGATTTGTCCTTTTTGTCACTTCGGGGTCGAGGTTAGAAATCGCCGGGTGCTGGAAAAGGCCCCAGGCTTGAATCCCCGATCGATCATCCGGCGGTCCTCGGACGCCGGTGCCGCCAGTTTCTCCATCTGAAAATGGAGCTTAAAGATGATTTTGGTCTGAGGCCCCCTGTAATACGCCTCACTCTGCCTGAAGGCCCCCAGTCGCCCTCTACTAGAAGGCCCTCTTAGTATTCAAGGATAAGGACGCTGAGCCGATTGCAGACGCTTTCCAAGCGGTCCTCTGAAGACTTTGAAAAATTCAGTTTGTGTTCTGGTGATGACGGAGTTCGCGAAAAAACATTGAATTGCTTGATTAAGAGAAAGAAAGGGATCGTGGATGGTTAAAACTCACATTGATTCAGGGTTAAACTGTTTCAATACAGAAAACATAGCGAGGGTTATGCCCTGCAGAGTATTAGTGGGTTCTCGCTTGTGCTGACTCGTGATTCTTTGGTGGCGGTAATATAATGGATTTTGGGATGTTGAGATTGTGACTAGAATGATGGTATTTTCTTGGCACCAGCCTCATGGCTTGGCATCTCTTTGGGGATTTGTTAAAAATTTTTCCCAATCCGAGAAGGGATTGTCACCAGGAGTTTTTATAATCATATATATTGTCATCATTGTTATTCCGTCATGACCTTTTGGATAAAGGACAAACTTATGACTTTCTGGTTTTATAGATAGCATACACAATATTGAGGTGTTTGATCGAAACCTTCTTGTTTGGCACCAGAATGAATAACTTCCGAGAGCTGCAATATCTAATTTTTAATAAAAGTGTTTTCTTCAGTTTGGTTGTGCTGACTAATGCGCATTAACCTGATGATTTCCTGTTCCTTATTACATCAGTGAGTGGGATCGATATTCTGTGATTCCATATTTTGATTGATGATGGACATGTTGATTTTGCTGTTGATTTCAGATCTTTACACCCAGCTGTTAACTTGGGATTTCTATTCGAATTGGAGTGGATGCGAGAAGAGTGTTGATCAGATGTTCCGGTAAGATGCTATTGTTTTTTACTCTCTCCCAACGACCGAATAATGTGACTCACCATGTTTTGGGGAGAGAGATACTGGGGTTGCAGATCTCTGAGATACGAGGAGCTGAAAATCACTGATTCATGGACTTGCATGGATACGGATCAACACTATAGATTTTAACATAACAACTGACAAATCAGCATTTGGTTCCTCAGTCAGTTTGCCTGCATTTGGGATTTGAGAAAATTGATTCAATAAATAGGCTTTTAAGTGGTTAAGGCATAAAAGGCTGTTCATTCTGCATACTTCTCACTTTCACTAGGAAGCAGTCTTTCGTAACAACTCAAGAATGTCACTGGAACTTTGTTTCAATATCTACATTTTCTTTCAGCACATAATTTATTTAATCTTTTATGGAAAGTGCACTTTCTGTTTAATGTTTCAGAGGTTCTGTAATTGATACTTCACATGATTAATTCATACTAAAGATTCAATTGAAATTTCTAATTTATTAAACTTTTCTCCATGTCATGTGATCATAGCAAAAGCCTAGCAGTTCTCATTTCACTAAGATTTGTCTTGCATTTTTTGGTTTGGACCCCAGATCTCTATATATATATTTCTATATATATATATATATATATGTGTATCTCTCCTCACCATATCTCACATCACATCATAACAACTATCTCTCTCTCTCTCATGTCTTAAGTGTTATAGTAATCCACTATCAATAATGAATCTGTTTCTCACATGCCAGATTGTCTGGTTCCATATAATAATATTATCAATTCTTATACAACTGAAATTCTTTTCCTGGGTGTAATGTTTGGTACCTCTAAGCTGCCCAAGGGTTTAACTTGTTGATTTGTTTATTTAGAGTGGTCACTTTTTCCAGTATTTGGGTTCAAACTCTTCTCATAATCTTAATAACTCAGCTGGTCTCATAGTGAACTAATTTTGAGACTTGTCTATGACTTACCATGAAATCTTACACAGATGATTTCTTTTTCAGTTATGGCCTTTTGTTAGGATCTATCCTATTGTTCATGCTATATTCTTGCTATGACTTCAATCCTTAATAATATCACTTCTGAAAAAAGTTTGCCACTAAAATTTATCCTTGCTCCTATATCATTTAAAGTTCTTTTAATGAAATTAATAATTGTGTATGTTGGTCGGGATGCATCAATAACTAAGACTTATATTTTGCTTTCCTTTTTCTACTTTTCGGTTTCTACGACCAACCAAAGTGAAAATAATGGCGTATGAAATATTAATGATAGGCCAGCAAAAGTTTCTTTAAGAGAAATGACCAGTGCAGCTCGATTTAATTATCATTAGTCTTTTATTTAACATCTGGCTGCATGGGCAGTGATTTTCCATATTTTAGGAATCTCAGTGTAAAGAGTGCTTAATAATTGGATGTCATTAATTTATTCTCTAAAACATGGTAGAAAATTTCTTATATTTGTTTTAGAAGCGAGAAAAAAAATACTGATGTGTAATTGATAGTAATTACATAATGCACCATTGCTCATATGTGTGATTTCTATATATGGGGATAAATAGGGGAAAAGGAAAAGAATAATCTTACAATATCAAATTAGATTAAGCAGGTGGCAAACGTGACCCACTCTTTCCCCATGCGATTGAGTCATTAACATTAAGTTTGAACATTGCATCGTATCCACAGAAAAACAACTCTGTAGCTGGCAGTCGCTAAATACAAGCTACACGCTTTTTTATTGAGGGTTTGGGACCGTACTACTCGGCGTGATCTATGTTTAATCTACTTCTGATGAGTGAGACATAAATTCTATAACACTAAGGTTAATCCTTAATCAATTTTTGATGGGTTCTATAACCTTGTAGCTTTTAATTGCGTTACGGTTTAACATTCTCTTTTATTTATGACAGGCTATATCAGGTTCTGGGATGATTCTTACCTTTCTATTCAGCAGCCATGAAAAGAGGTTGATGTTATATATCAGCAACGTGAAGAACTATTGTGACTTTTCCCCAGGATTTTTATATACGGTGCGTGGCGTTTGGGTGCACGCCACACCGGGGTCAAGATCTGGCAGACTGCTTCGGAGGCAGATCTTTGTGAAATCGCTACAGGAAAACATCACTTTCCACCAAAAGATGGCACCACTACTTTCAGTAGGAATATTGGCAATTTCATGAGTGCATTTTGATAAGATATTTAACTGTTTGTTATGGCCGGATTACAGTCAGTGGTGTGAATTCAATGATTAAAACTACGACTCTCAGTATTGCAAGTGACAAGAATGTTGATCAATTGGGGTTTGAGTTCTCAAAGTGTGAGCTCACCAATTCTTGGATCCAGGATCTATTTGAGAATATCTCATCAGTCAAGAAGACAGCAACCATTTTCGGATCAATCGCATACAATTTCGAATCTGCCACATGCTTAACACTTCTCTCTCTCTCTATATGTCTTCTCTCAGCACACCTCTTGTTACTTGGGATATACCCTATGTCTTAACCACAACCAAGTTCTCACTTGCCCTGGGAGTTGTTCAAATTTGCAGCTGCACTATTATTGACAGTCTTTCTAAAAAGGTTTTGAAATTTAAAACACTATTTTAAAAATATTATCTATTTTATCATTACCTTCTAATAATTGCATTAATGACCAAAAAATAAAAATTAAGGGTTCGTTTAGTACTCCTGTAAGTGTTTCTATAATTAAATACTTTCAAAGCTCCAATCAAGAAGAAAAACCCTTTTATTATTATTATTAGAATTTTCAAAAAGATCTAATTTAATTTTAAAAATAAGGATATAGTAGCAAATAAAAAATTATATTTAAAATATATAATGAAATATAATATTTCAACATTTATTTATTTTTATTTACAGGTATTTCAACATTTTTAAATCATGATTTGAATTCTTCCAATTTTAATTTCATTAAATTGCACTTTAGTCAAAGCAATAGTTATTAACTAAGGGAACCATGTCGGACGTTTCCACACGCCATATAACCATATGAAATTATTTAATAATCTTTAATTAGATAAAGGACAATACTATAGATTAACCTTTATATATATATATATATATATATATATATATATATATATCATGCCATCATCACTTTGATGGTCTTTTTTCAGTGATACGGGCCCAGGGATGGATTATCGACACCGGTTTTATTGGAGTGAGATCATTGGCTCTGGCGTTCTGGATAATAAAACAAAAAGGATGTGAGGGCGCAAGCTGGATTCTTATCCTAGATCATAAGTTGGTTCTTTCAGGGAAAGAAGATGTTATAAGGGAATAGGATTTATTCCACACACCATTTTGTGTTTTGTTTTACATGTACACCACATTGCAATGGGAAGAAGAAGAAAGAATGACTATTCCCCACCCACCCCATTACCCCAACGAAATATACGGCTCGTGGTGGATGACGATATTTATGAGTGGATAGATTTTCGATTGGATAGGTAGTAAGGCTCTTTTTATTGGATGGGATTTTCTTATCTGTTCCCAGATTAATAAGGGACATTAAACGATTCTTAAGTGTCATCTTCCCCTTATTGGTGAAATTTGATTTGGTATGATGAGCTCTTTGGGCTTTCAGTCTTGCCGACCTCGGATGAGTGGGCTCCAGTACCCAGACTGCGCCTTGAAGCCCGGAGCGTTTGTGGTTCGCCGCCGTCTTGCCAAATCGCGTTAAAACGGGGTAGCGACTGCGTAGCCTGTTTTTGAACCCGATGGTTCTTTATTGCCCGGATTCTTTGGCGGCGTCGAGCGGGTTATATCAATTCTTGAATCGGATTGAGCTTTCACGGCGTGATACGAGGATAGTTTGGTTCGAAAGTTTTGTCGCGATCCGAATGTCACCGTGTGGTGACTTTTCGTCTCGGCTTGACTACTCGTTCTTCGGGTTTCCCCAGAGTATCCTCGTAGTTAGCATTATGTTCCACGATATTGACTTTTTCGTACTGGAGTTCGAACTAACACTAATGCGAAACCTCGCTCCGATCGTTGTTCAAGGAATTTCTTTTGGTGTTTTGTATCTACCGGGGAGTCATCCTTTTAGTTATTTCTGGTAGAATGCGTCTGCATCCTGCTTTGTGGAAGCGTTGCTTGGTTGAGTTTTGAATTGACTTGGGTATTCCCATGATTAAGGTGACCTCTCCTGCACTGGGGGTGATTCTCTGTGCCTCCGGTTGGGGGCGTCACCGGGTGGGTAGATCGATCAGCTTAACCACTGCGTTTGCTCTTATTCAAAAGTTGATCACCGGGGAACCTCTTCCCGCTGGATAGCCGAAGGATAAAATTGATGAGATTATCTGTAGTGGAATATCTGAAAGGTCAGGTGTTGTCTTTGCAGAGGCATGTGGCGGTGGAGTCTTTGCGAGTTGGGACTTTACTGGGGATACACCGTAAATCTGACCCCAGTTTGGCGTCAAAGTTTGGTCCCAGAAGTCTCTTGACATCCTATGTTATTCGTGCTGAAGATGGTCTGCTTCTTTGAGGTGGCCTTTGAGAACGGCCTCACTAGTTTTCCTCGCATCCTTTATAAAGGAGTTTTGCACACATTTCGTCTTTGCCCTCTCGACTTTCGTGACTTAAGGGTATTGAGATTGGTATTAAGTTCTTCCCAGGGATAAGAGGAGATGGGTGTTCAGTCTCATTTCTGTTCTTGGACAGCGGTTGAGAGCTTCCTTCATTACATCTGTGATTCCAGCGCTCCCTCCGATCCTCTTGGATCTCAGGTGTCCCACAATTTTGGAAAAAAGCAGCTACTTTTTGCCGGTGGCCGCCGTTCGGATGTGAATCGCGGCCCAGAAGATCGCGCAGGCGTTCGCAGGAACATACGGACCACTCCAGAGTCTCATTAGGCTTTTGTTGCTTTTGGTTGATCAGTCTTCCATAGATTCTCGGCCTCTATGGCATTTTGCACATTGCATTTGTCTGCTCTTCGGAGATATCTTTGATCTTAGCACGAGAAGCGGGGATGTGAAGCCGGAAGTTGGCGAGTGTCTTAAGCGTGCCCTGCCCGGACTTATAAGGTGGATGTTCAGAGTCTCCAGGTTCGAGTCTTGAAGCCTTCTGCAGAGATCTTGCTCATCAGTTCTTAGAGGTTCTCCCTACGAGCCTCTGTTGTGAAACCTTTGCCAAGGAAGCTTCAGCTGGTGAAACGTTGTCCGGAGAGTCGAAAGTCTGGCCGAAGTAAGGATTCCCTCGAAAGAGCCATTGGCAGGGTGGCAAGGAGTTGAGGGCGTCTTCCCAGCGCCCTGCGCCCCGTGATGCGGGGGGCAAGTATTGCATCTGGCGAGGTTCCCACGGCGCCGGAGTCGCGCCAACCTCGCTCCGCCCTCTTTGCAAGCCCGGAACGTTCACCAGGCTGCTGAGGCGTTCTCGTTGGAGTTATGCCATCTCGGGTTTCAGAATCTCGGGGTCTTGAGGCCCAGGCCTCACTCGCCCGATGGCAGGAAGGGCTCCGGTAGGATGGGGATGAGGATTCCTTAGCTCAATGACTTGCTTTCTTTGGTGCGATCTCATCCATCCTCGGGGATTACAGATCTCAGGGGTCGGGTTGCCGCCTATTAATGTTGCCAAACTTTCTATCCTGAAGTGCATAAAATGGTTTCGTGTCATATTTATTGCCAGTCTTGGTTTTGGGTTAAATGTTGTGGCTCTGTTGGGTATCGTGGGAGGCTGCCATCAGGTTTGGAAGGGACGGGCCAGACGAGGACTATATAAAGCGGGAGGCCTATAAAGCTAGAGTGGCTTCTCCTTTCTTTCCCAGGCTAAGCTGACTGCGACTCGGATGAAAATATAATCGAAACTGATGACTGAAATCAGACACGAGGCACATGCGCCGACTGGCGCTGAGTGCGGGCGAGAAGGGTAGAAAGAATGCGAGATGGCAAGAGTTCGAGACTTACGAGTCGGGGGATAGACTCTGATTTGCCAGGAGCGCGATCTGCGGGTGGCGAGAGATGGAAATTTGTAGAAATTGCTTGAAATATTTAAGATTAGTTAAGGAAGAAACACGACATCTTGGAATGTAAACTGCCTTGGTCGTCAGGGAAGGACTGCAGATTCACTAGAGATGTTAGTAATAGCAGTCTTCCGACATAGCCATGATGAAGTTTAGGCGAGGCTTTGTTATTGAACTCTTGGTCGATGCGTACGCGCATCGTTGAGGATGTGAAGCGAGAAACTTTGAGTGCGTTAAGAGGATGCGATGATATAAGTTGATGAAACTTGCCTTTCGGTGTTCGACTTCGGTTGACGCTCGGATGAGGGGTTCTTCTTTTCTTCCCTGCTGAAGACGGAGCGCTAATTTTGATATTCCGTAGCGAGGAAGTGAAAGAGTCGCTTACCCAAAGCTCTGGGCCGGCTCGTGGTGCTCCCCTTCGTACCTTAGCCACAATCTTGCTGATGGCTGAACTCATGTTGTTTGCTTTTTTGTGGGCTTTGGAGCAGGATATATGTAATCTTAGTTCTTGGCTTTGAAACTTAATAGTTCCCGATTTTTATCTCCTTATTTTACCCACCAATTAGTCTTATGCACTCTGCTTTCAGATGACACAGCTCACGGTTGGGAGGCTGTTTAAACCAGTTGGGGTCTTTGACTGGCATTTGTTGGGGCTCCGTGGGCCTATCTGCTGGGAATTGGCTCCTGAACTCTAAGGCCTTAGTTGGCAGTTGACCTCCTCTTCGAAGCCAGAAGGCTGCTTGAGGCTCAGTAGGCTATGTGTCTTTGGCTTTGGCCGGCTCTGGGGCTGAGGCCTTAGTTGGCTTGATTGAGCTCTCTTGAAACTTATTAGTGGAAAAAACAGTTGGCTAATACCTTATTTGAAGGCGGCTCTGGCGACTCTGAGGGCTTTAGTTAATGATTTGACTCTTAGTGTTGGCTGGGGCTTTGCGGACTCATCTGGCTGGCTGACTGACTCTTGCAGACTGAACGCTGGTTAGTGATTCAGTTCTTGCGTTCTTGAGAGCTCGCGGTGTTCATCCTTTTGAGAGCCGAGAGCGGCTCACAGGCTCAAAGTGCTGGATTGACGGTTCAAATATTGGGACTTAAGCTGTGAGACTTCCAGGTGATAATACCTTTCTCGAAGAAATGTCTTCAATAGCGCTAGATTGGCGGTTAGAGCTCTAAGCGTTGGGATTCTTGCGAGGCCAAGGTGAGCCTGTCATGGCCGAGGCTGACTCTGGGGCTGCAAAGGCCTTGGTTGGCGTTCTTGAAATCACCAAGTGACACTATTTGAGGTTCCTGTGGGCTAATCTTTGGCGTGATGGCTCTGACTCTGGTACCCAGTTGAAGAGCAGTTGGAGCTCTACCCTAGAAAATCAGTGTTGGGGCTCAGGTAGATAAATTGCTAGTGATGGCTCTGAGCTCTTGCCCAGTTTCAGCGTTCAGGCTCCTGAGCTGAAGGCTGTTGACTCAGTGATAATACCGCTGAAGCCAGAAATGAAATCTTGCAGATCTGATGTGTCTGCCAGATGTTTGTCATCAGTGAGATCAGATGTATTTCATGCTGTTTAGGCTCGGCTTGACGTGGCCCGTCATTTACTGATTAAACTGTTCTCGCCCCGGAAAGGCGCCGCGCTTTAATCAGTTTCTGGAGAAATTAGGAGCGTTGCGCGACTACGGCGCTACCAAGCTGCAATAATGGTAGAACTCTCGCGTCCGGGCTTTCGTGGCACAAACCCCTAACTTCCACTTTTTAGTAAATGGATGGCGTCTGATGAAGTCGTGAAACTTGGTTGTCTTCGGGAAGCTTTGAATCTTGACTGGTTGGTTTGAAGGTCTTACGTGGGTTGTGTTTTTCCTAGTTTCTCATGGCCGGGTTTCATATTCCTAACCAGTGGATGGCGGGCGTGCTCGAGGATTTATCAGAGGGCGGTCAATACCCGCTCAAAAGATAACAATCTTGCTCTCTCATTTGCCCTATCTTTTTCTTCTCTTCTTTCCTTTCTATTCTTTCATGTCTTTTCCTTCCTTTCACTTTCACATTTGGCTCTCTCTTCCCCCTCACTTACACCCGCACCACTGCCAGTTTTTTTACGGGGAGTTGCTTGTATTGTTTTGTTCCAGGATCATCAAAGTTGACCATGGTGTTTGGATCAGTTTGTACAAATAAAAACAATGACCTGGATTTTAATGTCACAGGTCTGTGTTTTCTGGGGCGTTTTGCAGCCAATTGCACCTTTTCTTTTTCTGAGTATACCTTGTTTTGGGTTAAGGATCTTCCGCAGTGTCCGCGACGCAGGGCCTTCTTCTCGAAAAGTGATGATCTGCGTCGTCACAATCCGAGGTCTATTGATGCGTCGTTTGGTCTGCGCGTTCAGAGTGAGGTAGAATTTT
>JAEQBH010008532.1:0-69461 GCA_016808115.1 Tetrastigma voinierianum
AAAGTTCTTAAAGGACTCCGTGTACGAGGTATCAAAAGAAAGCCTTCCTAACTGAGCAAGTCAGTGCCATAATCCAGAGCAAGACCCTAGTGAAATACAAGGATCTAGGATCCCCCACAATATCGGGTCAACATTGGTGGGACTCAGATAAACAAAGAATTTAGATTTCCAACAAAGGTAAACCTACTGCCATATTCAAGTATACAACTAGGTTTAGGGGAGCTTAAGCCTACCAACATTACTCTATCATTGTCGACCGACGGTGAAAAATTCTAAGGGAATAGTTGAGGATGTCTTGGTAAAGTGTGACAAATTCTACTACCCAAGACTTTGTAGTGCTCGATACCAGCCACAGCAAGTGGGCCTAATCATGTGCCAATTATCTGGGAAGACCATTTTTGGCCACCGCAATGCAATCATCAATTGCTAAATGGAGTCATGTACCACATTTGGTAACATGACATTGGAGCTTCAATATTTTTCATTTGGAGTAACAAGCACAAGCCGGGTGGAAATGACAATCTAAGGGACTGATGGCTCAAGCCACACCTAATGCAGAGAAGCCAAATGTCCATAAATTGCAAGAATTGGCTAAGGAAAATGAAACAATTGGTGGAGGATTGAATGCTTTAGTCATTCCTGCAGAGTCAATAATCAGCCCAAAATCACCCAGTGAGAAGAAAATCAACAAGAATGGACCAAGCATGAAGGTCGCTAAAGACAGCCATTGCCTCCGGGTTAAGGAGCTCCTCCCTCCTCGACCCTCCATGAGTGGTCATGAAATTGAGTTGGTTTGGTGTCCATCAAACCAAACTGTGTTTCAAATTTTTTATTTTTGTTTAAAATTGGTCAATTTTCACGTGATGCTATTTTGGGTGAGCTTTCCTTTTAGTAGCCTAATTTAATTTTGTCTGCCTTAGAAGGTTTATGTTAAAATAATTATTATTTTTTAGTTTTTGTTTTTAATCCGCCTAAATCAAAAAAAAAAAAAATTTTCATCTAAATCCAGCTCGTAAAAATTTCGCTAAAATGGCGAAATTGGTCATCGTGGCTCTTGGGCTTCTGGAGACCCTTCAGTTGCCCAACTGATTTATAAAAAGGGGGAGGGGGGACCATTCATCTTCATTTTATTATCCTCTCCCCATGCCTCCCTAGCCATGTACCACCCAAGAGTTTGCCCCGCCCGCTCCAAATGTGTGAGTGCCCCGTGCCCTCGTCTCCCAAAGGCCGCCTCAAAGAGCCCACTTCCATTGCCGCGTCTATCCCCGCAGCAGAGCCAAGTTTGGGCCTCTGCCTCCCCGGGTCTCCCATTGCCGCGCTCCAAATTACGCCTAAGCCTTGGTCTACCGAGCCCGGTCCACACTCAGTGTGCGCAAAGGCACCGCCACTCCCAGCCGTGCGCCTCCGCTTCCTCCGCCTCTATAAGACTTCCTCCGACCGCGCATGTTCATCTCGGGCGGCCACCGCTCGCACTGTAGGTCGGACGAAGACCTGCAGATGGATGGAGCCAGCACTTCACAGCCACAGTGTCCATTCTTCAGCCTTCATACGTATTATTGCAGCTCAAGAAGGGCCTCCAAATACATCCCTAAGGTCTGACCTGAGGCACGACGAGGATGTAATCCTGCCCTTCCCCTAGTACTCGAGGCGACGCAGAGGCCCGACCTCCAAGAGGGTCTCTGACATCAGGGCCTGGAGCCCTCGACATCTCGGCCCGTGCCATCACCTTCCCCAGCTGAGGAGAGCTCATCGCCCCATCTATCGCCGGCCTCGAGGATTAGGCGGCCGTTGTTCACTGGGACCCCGATTCCGGGGAACGTAGATCTGCGCGACAGGGACTTCCACGGGGAGTCATTCTACGATGTGCCAAAGATTGGACCGCGACCCGCTGCTCGGAGACCCATGAGGTCGATCAATGCAAAGATTCCGCTGGCCGCTCATGACTCCGTGGCAGTTCTATTATCCCCGAGTGGTGCTTCAGTTCTACCACTCTATGACTTCCCGGGGAGTGCCGAGTCCGCTGGAGCTCCAATTCACCATTGACGATCGGTCCGGAGTGCTCCTCGAGCCGCTACATTTCAACAGATTGGGCCTACCAAAGAGCTGGCTATCTCGGAGGATACAGAGGGCCCCAACGATCGCAGAGATGGTCCGCATCTCGCTCGAGATACCACGAAGTGACCGCACTCTTCCGCAGCAGCCCGCCTTAGATGTCTTGTGGACCACCCGCCTCGACCAAACTTGTTCCTCAAGCATAAAGACTATGTTCAACACGTAGTGGAGCCATACTGAGTCCCAGACCGGACTTTAGGATTCGTCTCACCCTGAAGGTCATGACCGCCCCGTCGCACTTTGAGGATAAGGTCCACCGCATACCTGTCTGAAATGTGAGTTTACCATTGTTGACTGGACTGATGAGCCAGTCCCAAGCATCCGATTCCTGAGGATCCTACATTGAGAGGAGGATCACCGCACTCAGTCCTCACCATGGAGCGATCATTGACCATGCCGATCTCTTTGTTCTCTGCACAGGATCAGATGGTGCCCATGAGATAAGAGAGACCCCGAGGGCGAGGATCCTGCCTCGAGGGCGTGAGGTGAGGCGGAGATATTTCCGCCCATGATTTATCTCCTCCGTCTCCACCTCCACCTCCTTCGCCTCACCCGCTTAACACCGGTCACTCTTTTCCATTTGCTGCAGCAGCTCCTGAGCATGTTCAAGGTCAATTCGAGGGAGCTTCACTGCTATGGATGCCGCTCTGCTCGTCATGGCTGCACGTATCGCACCACCGCCGGGCCCGAGCCAAGGCCACTATAGAGCACTACCATGCCATGCTTCTACATCATGAGCCACCCTACTTCGCTCCGGTGCCCCACACACTCGAGATCAATCCACACACAGCCTCCCTGACATGCTAGCAGAAATGCAGCCACTTCGTGATCCACTGCCACATCCACCACCACCACAGAGTGAGGTATCGCACTCCTTTCTCTAGCTTCATCCAGCGAGGCATGTTTATACTTGGTTGGGAGGAAAGTTGAGTTAGGAGTGTCTTCTATCATTTTTGTACCGATTTTAGCTTTATCAATCATTTACCATTTTGTATAGGATCAGATAGAGTTCATGTATTAAATAATTAGTAAAGGATACTTTTGTTATGTTTAGCTATTTTAAGCATGTATTAGCCATTTTGGTTATATCAAAGCTTTATAGCATTATTTATGTACTTATTACACTTTTACAAATCATTTTTGTACCTACATTTTGTGTTTCGCCTTGCCTTTAGTCAGAAATCAAGCCCTATGTGTTACTGACTGATAACAATTCCATGCATGATTTAGTTTTTTGTCAATTGAAGTTCCAAAGGATATTCAAACCTTGAACATTCCCTTTGGGCCTAATTCACACCGCACACCGATTGTACCAATAGGTTGAGAAGCTATATACCTCTTTCCACTCTTGCAAATACTTAGACCCCTGGACGACCCATAATAGGTTCACAGGTTACCCATGTATGACCAATGTAGTCTTCCAAATGAAAAAGAAAAGAAAAGCAAAAAGAAAAGAAAGAAAAGAAAATAAAAGCCGTGACGCTCATTTTCCTTGAAACCCGAACACGGTCCGAGTGGGCTATAATGGCGAAGCCTTTAAAGCCTCGATGCCCTAAACCTTAACTGGTCAAGTCATCGACTTGTCGCTTACACGGTGGATGGGTAGAGCTTTAGCGTGTTGTAGGTGCTTTAATTTGCCATTCAAGTCCTAAGGTTCAGAGTTTGTGGTCAAGTGATCCTTTTCGCTTGATGCCCTAAAACCTACCTAGCCGAGTCCTCCAGGACTCGCTACACCCGACTGGGTGAAGTCGAGTTTTTTAGCATTGCACCGCATACTGCAATTAAGGAATAAATATATGTAACTAGTCCTATTTAGGTCAATAACGCTTAAAGGCTTATATGCAGCTAGGTCAGGGGAGGAATAGCTTAAATTTATTGGCCTGCCGGGTTACCTTAGGAACAATTAGATTTCGTGGAAGTTCAGTCAATTTCCTGGAACCGATGTCGCCTCTAAAACTAGTTCTTATATGTTTTTGTTCTTTCATGTCTATTGCACAGGTGTAAATTTGTTCATTTTAAAGGTGAAGCCTATCTATACATACACTTTTGGTTCATATACACTTTTTTGTAAAAGCACAACATGGCATACCTTTATTGTTTTTAGCATTGCTAAGGGACTAGCAACGTGTCTATTGGGGTCGTGATTAGTGCCCAAAAAGTGCTATTTTCGTGCCTATTCAAGATAGGGTTTTCAGTGCTTTTTTGCACTAATCATATGAATTAAGCCATTGTCATGTGCATGTCCGCTTAGTGCTGAATTTCATTTGTTTTAGATTGTTTTCGGGTAGTTTCAGCTCTCATGAATCAAACAATAAGCTTCTTGGCTTCTATTGGTGCTGAATGAGAATCCCTGATTTCACCAAGTCGGTGCGATGAAATGTCAAGATGAAGTGAAGAATTGAAGGCAAATGATGAAGAAACCATGCAGGAAGGCAACACATCGAGTGAATGGTGGAATGGTATCTTTCACTTATGCATATAAAATTTATACATAGCGAAATTTCAGCAATCCTAGAATAAATTTTCGCTTATGCCCACTTTGAGCGGTTACAGAAATTACTGCTCATAGTGAAATTTAATCTCTCTATTCGTAATTTTCGCTATGTTAGCGAAATTTCGCTATCATAGCTAAATTATGCTAGCTAAATTTCCCCGCAGATAAATAAAAATGGTCAGCCTGTTTTGATGTTTTTGATTCCGTAAACGATCAATGCTTTGATTAATTACCATTTTGTCCCTATTGTAATTTTATATTTTAGGCATTTTTGTCATTTCACACATTTGGGTTGGCTATATAAGCCACCTTATATTTTGCTCTCTTTATGCAAGCTTTACCGCAGCCTTTCATTTTAGGTTTTATTTTGCTCTCTTTCTCCTTTCATTCGGTTGCTAAACACACCCTGAGGATGACAACTCAAGGGATGCTTGGCTACAAAGCCTGAAGGAGGAGGGTTGCTAGATTGGTTTTGGGGCTACCGCAGTCAGTCTTCATGCTTTAAATGACAGTACGCATTTATGGTTCCAAACTTTCCAAACTAGGCTTAATGCCATTTAATGTCTTTCTTTGGTCAATACTTGTCATGCTTTAGGTTCAGTGCATTCTTAATGGTAGATGCACTGACATTCTTTAGATGTCATTTACGAACCATTGAAATGAGGTTAAATGCTAGGTTTCAAATCGACCGACATCAATGCTTAGTATTTGATTTGACTCAAATAGGAGTGGTTCTAGGGTTAGTTTTTTTTAGCTAAAAAAAGATCCGGTTTTGGCTTTGACTATATGTCATTGGCCCTAATGCGAGGAAATAACTCGAGGACACTTTAATACCCCCATGTTATCAAGCTAGTGACCCAAGCCTTAAAGGTTACCATTTCACATTTTCGCTTTAAGCTATTTCATTATCCAAAGAACAACCAACTCCCCGTTTTTAACCAAATCCAAAAAATCCAAACAAAGTTCACCATTTTCAAACATTAGCGAATCATTCAAAGAAACCCATCCCGTGTTCGACCCTAGACCGTTATATCGTAGTAGTCGACTACCAAGAAGAGAGGAGTATAGAAACAACATTGTTTGATTCCGGATCACCCTACCGTGGAACGAATCATACTCACAAATACATCAGACTTTTCTGAAAAAATCCCTTCCATTGCATACTAAGGGGACATATAGCCATTGCATTTTGTCATCAAGATAGATGTAAATATCGTATACAAGATAAGGGAAATAGGTGACAACAGGGGGGTACTTACTATGTTCCAGCAACCCTGACTATATTGACTTTATCCTGTTTGCCTTGAAATATCCTTGCCAAACCAAAATCTTAAATTTTAGGATTCATGTCTTCATCTAGAAGAATGTTGCTTACCTTAAGGTCCCGATGAATAATTCTTAATCGAGAATCCCTATGAAGGTAAAGGAGACCTCGAGCAATCCCTTGAATGCTGAAGGCCTCCTCCGTGTTAGAGAACTTCACACGATATGAACAAAGGTATTGGAAAAGAAAACAAAAAGGTAAGGAGACAAATGATGTGAAGGCAAATTCTACAACTATAGACAAAGGGATAGTGGAATGATCTAACCAAAGAGAAAGGTATCCAAGCAGCAGCCAATAAGTCTAACAAGATTTCAGATGGGACATCTTTGTAACCTCATTAAAAAATTCTTAGAGGCCCACGGGTAGATGTTCTTGACCTTCTTTTCCTTGTTATTTCTTATCCTCACAGAAGTACCCTTCAAACATTCATCAAACTAATAAATAACTAGTTCAACCTTAATACCCAATAGAGCTCTAGAGGAAGAAGCCTACGTGTGAACCAAAAACTTGTGGTACCATGATCTTTAAGATCTCCTGGGACTGTTTGGCATGTGTGTTATGGCGATTTCCTCTCCTCACCAAAACCGACGAGACCTTCCCACTCTGAGGAGCGTCTAGAAACATTTGGAAAGCAAGATCAGCTTTCCAGGCTTGCCTTGAGCGAGTCCGTCACAGTTTCAAGTCGCCATTGGTCATTTCTATCCCATAACTGATTCTATATATGGGAAGTTTGTTACAAATAAGCACCTAGAAGCGGAAAATCCGCAAAAGCGATATTATTAGCGAATTTTGACTTTTTGAATCACTACTCCTGGGAGATATCTGAGATAAAGGGAAGGATAATCATGATAATGAAAGAACTATTATTGATAAGAAAAGAGAAATTTCATTCCTAAAAAGAAAGGAGTCTCTTTCCGGAGGAAAAATGAGGGATTCTCCAAACCACCCTCTATAAATCAAGAGGATCTCCACAATGAGAGGTAATAAAAAAAAAAACTATTTGAGCTTTCTTCTTCCTTATCTCCGTATTTTTTATGACTTAATCATCAGAGAGACGGCCAGCCTACAGCCGTCGGATCGCCCTATTTTTACAGGTTCACATTATGTCGTTGATGCCCCGAAGGTCAGACGATCGAGGTAATGACAATTGGCTCCGTCTGTGGGAAACGAATAGAAAGTCTCTCTTACAGGTTGTAAGAGCTTAGCTTCAACAATTGTCAAGTAGCCCTTCATCGCCTGAAGCTCTGTTGATCCCCCATTCTACATCTCATTCACCCGAGGCAAGCACATTGACGAGCATTCCGATGAACCAATCACCAGAAGACTAATTCCTTAATTGGCTTCAGAACATGAAGAGAAAGCAAGAGGAACAATCAAGGCCAGGATGAAGAAAGGAGTTTGCACAGGTCGATCAGTGCTTACGGTGCGAGCGACCAGCTGAGACCCAGTCGAAAAAGTCCTCAAGACACATAAGATAATTACATGATGGCGGCGATTAACTTCGTGATAAAGGGGAAGGGCGAGTTGTTCTAACAGCATTGATACCCCAGCGGGCGATAGAACAGGTTGTCCCTTAAGCGACTCCCATCCTAAATCTCTTCGGCAAAAAATGCTCGGAAGAGCACAAGGACGGATCACGCGAAGCCGCCTCACCACCTTTGTGTGCGTTAGTAATGCATCTCGCAGGGCAAGGAAAGAAGCAAGTAGAAGACAGTACCAGATAGGTCTTGCTCCAGGGAACCTACAGGTGCTACCCTCAGGCACGTTACCACTGGCGTCACCCGCGCATTCTACCTTTGGTACAGTGCCAACCTTCTACGCACCGCCGACGACCCTCATTCAGAGACTCGATAACATGCTCTCTTCACCCCTAGCGCAACACATCCTTGATTACGAGCCTCCCCGTGGGTTTGCCATTCTAGCTTTCACCACGGTCGATGGCTCGGTCGACCCCCATGATCACATGCTCCACTACAATCAGGCAATGACATTGAATGCTGACAACAACCGTCTGATATGCAAAGTATTCCTAACCAGTTTGAGAGGGCCTTTGCTAGCTTGGTTCCACAAGCTCCCGTGTAATTCAATAAACTCGTTCTATGAACTTTGGGGACATTCATCTCTCAGTATCTTTGTTTGGTAAGGCAGAATAGGAACATTAGCTCTTTGCAAACTATTCTAAAGCAGGAAGAGGAATCCATACAAGACTTCACAAGGATGTTTGAGCAAGTCATCCAATAGGTAGAGGCTTATAGCATGGATGCAGTCTTTCAAAACTTCTAAGAAAAGCTTTGGGTTGTCCACTCCTTTCTTCTACTCACTATCTTTAGACCCGCCGACAACCATGGAAGAATTATACATGCGGGTAGATAGGTACTCAACACTGGAAGACAATATCCACGTAACAACATAGACTATCATGATTACAAGCAAGCCGGTTGAGAGCAACAAGCCGATAGGGAAGAAGCCGTCTGAATCCAAGGAAAGTCGGGCGAGCAAGCGATCCACGTGATTAGTCACGCGAGAAAAGAGAACCCCACGGTTCACTATGAACATCTCATATGAAATTGGCACCCCTCGATCACGACTTGCCAGTTTCAAGTGGCGCCAATCAGGTAGATCCTTCTCGGAGAGTCAACCGTGTGGTGCAATTATCATTGAGATCATAAGCATGAGACCCGATAGTGAAGCTAAAGTTCTGTGGAAAGACGCTAATCAAGCAAGGCTCCAGGTATGTAAAGGGAAGTTGGCCGTGGGGCATCTGGGCCACCAATGAAGCGGAGCTACGATCGGTGCGGTAGATCTATCATAATCAGACCAGCCATAAACTATATGCGGGAGGCTGCATGATGACGGTGTCAATCGAGCGTCAACGAGGAAAAAGCTTTTAGAGCGGCCCTGATAAAGGCAGGGTAAAATGCTATCTGCAGGAGGAGTTGTAAAGAAACCAAACCAATAGATCGCCTAGTATCCTTTCCTTTGGTAAACCCGAACAGGGTCATTGTGCCCCATTATGATGCATTAATTTTCGCCCACATGAATTAAGCGGTTTTGATGTGCACGGGGTTACAGTAGATCGGCGGCCCGAGGAAGACTTTTTGCAGCTACCAGCCTTCAATTAGATGAAGCTTTCCTCAGGAATGCTGAACTCAATCGGGCAAATCCTCTCTAGTTTCAATGGCGCAACAACCACGACATTAGGAGCAGTCACGCTCCCTGTACAAGCAGGACCAATCAACCAACAGGTTTTGTTCTCATTCGTCGAAGACTTGGGGCCATACAATGCCATAGTAGGTCGGACCTGGCTGCACTCGATGAAGGTCGTCCCTTAAACATATCACCATATGGTCAGTTATTTATTAGCAGTGAGGCGATCGGCCTTCGAAACCGGTTGGCCGCATGGCGATGCTCAAACTATCCATATGGAAGCAAAGGAAGAACTTAGGAAGAATCACACCCGCCTGCTTAACCCACGGTTTGCCTCCTAGGTCAGTGACAGGCCGATTACGCGGTGTATAAAATGAATGCCTAAATTAACGCGAGTACGCAGCGTAGCCCAGTAATATAGTGTACTTCACGTACGGATATCGATCCACGAGGGAAGGTAAGTTGACTGGATGTTACGCCTGCCGGACAATATGCGAATAAATGATTCTAGATGGAATTTAGATACTAAGCGTAACTAAACTGGTTTGGTGAATTGATATGAGGAGCCTAGGGTTAAATCTCCCCCTGTCACATTCGATGGATTATTCTCCTAAAGATGTTGTTATTCGATTGTTTATAACATATCAATAGTAGTGATCTTGCATACGAGATATCCTCTCTCGAAGTATGATAAGCCTATTTAGGTAATATGTCTAGTATATCTCTATCTCGACTCGGTGGCCAGTGGCAATGTTCAGCCCGAAAACCACCTTGGTTCGAATATCTCTATTACCGAATCGTACAAAGGCTACTCTGCAGTCACTGGAATACCTCATCTCTCGAATCTCGGATCTTCGGTGTAAGTATGTTAATATTGGCCAGATATTATCCTTATAATTAACATCACGGTATAGAAACGAGATGTGATAAATTAACAACAATTGATTAACATGAAAGGACCTTCTAATCCATGAAGTACGTGACGGGGTTTGATGTAACCACTAGAAAGAAGTTTAGAACATCATGAAGGAAAGTAATATATGTAATATGAAGGACATCCTCATGCGATCCATAAATTAATCAAAATGCTAGGAAAAACTAATACGAAATCAAGAAATCTTTGAAGTACATTGTTCTGCGGCGGGTTCTCAGTCGTCCCTCGCCGTCCTTGATACCCTAGATTCAGAGCCCCCTCGCATTTAATGATGAGATCCGGGGTGATTTTGAGGCGGCGTCGCGGCGTGATGGCGTCAGCGTGGGGCGATCGCGGCGTGGGGGCGGGTTGACACTACATGGATTGACCTCCGCGTCGTGACTTGGTGACGTCGCGGCGTGGAGGCGTCCCTTGACGTGGCGATGCTTCCTTGCCTACTCCTTATTGCTCAAAAAGCACAAAGATGCCCGCATAAATCCGACACTGTATTTCAAAATAAACACTTAATAAGTCTAGCACCCAAAACTATATAAATAATGCCAAAACAACATGAAAATCTGGGCAGAGTGTAATGCGAGTGTTTAAGCACTCATCACACCCCCCCGAACTTAATTTCTTGCTTGTCCTCCAAGCAGAGCGTAGACAAAGGACACACACACTCGACACCATGCAAGCTAACACTAAGACAATGTGCTCATGCTGAAAAATAATGATCATTTGGATAGTCGGATACTCAATGTTTTGCTCGTGTTCGATGAAGGCATACATATACTTGAAGCTTTCGGTAACCGATTGAAGTAGGTGAAACTGACTAGTGCATCCAACTCCATGGTATTGATGGCCATTCCCAAAACCTATGCTCCATGGTGGATGGCCTCGAGAATCTGCCTAAATTCCGATACCCCAAACTTAAGTTCAACTTACCTATTAGGAAGACGAGCTTAAACAAGGATCTGACCTTTTTGTTTATTCATGCGACAAAACTAGAAATTTCTATGTAACAAAGTAAAAAAGAAAAACACAAGATGTAGCGAGTTTAGTTAGTCCACATGGCGGGGTTCCATTGGTGACTCCCACCGAGTTGTTGGGGCACCAGGCATTCAATTCCTTCAAACTTCACGAACACTCAACCAAACTCGGTAGCCCACACTGATTTGGTAGGCGATCATCTTACGTCGTGCAGGTGAAGTCCGATGACTCCGACCCGATTGGCTCGGGGCGTGGAAGCTGATAGGCCTCGGCTTGTACTAGGGATTCCGATTGGATGATCCCGCTTATTCCTATACTTATACCTATTTTTATCATTTTTCTTTTTCTTTTCTTTTTCTCTTTTTCTTTTTCTATTGTTTTTGTATTTTCTCTTTTTGGTTGGGGCTCAATGGCAATCCTCTTTTCATTAGGTGTCCTATCACTTGAATGGTTCGAATCTCTCCCTAGGTTGGTTGAACTTTAGTGGTTGTTAGGCCTCACATACTCTTGAAGTCACTAATGTGTGTGTGCGATAGGGTCTTTGAGGTGGTGTCTTGCCTACAGGAATTAGTTCGGCCCTTTTCACTTATTGACCTAATTCTTAGAGTATCAACGATATATGCCTCGGAACACTTCTATAGTGCAATCAATCCAAAATGATCCTCAATTTTTCAGGACATACATGTATGCAACTATCACTATATACAAAATAGGGATATGCAACAACTAACAAATGATTCATCAATCATAAGCAAAAAATGCAATGCCGCAGCTTCGAACAAAATGCAAAACTCGAAGAGCAATACCTAAACACTACTTACGGATGCATGCGTACTAAAATAAAACACAACTCATATACGAACAACTAAAAATGCTACCAGCTACTAACACCAAGAGCAATGGAAACAACGTACAATAAAACATAACAAAATACCCCTCCCCGAGACAAAGATCCGATTGTCCCCAGCGGTAAAATCAAATAGGGTAAGGGACTCCTGTCTAGATCCTTCTGATGGCGGTGGCGGTGGTACGGTGGAAAATGGGAGGCTGCGTTTGGTACGCATAGTGCACGCTTTGCTCTTGTGGGATGATGATGGCACGATTGGCGGAAGCGGTGTGCATGTCGGCCGTGGCGCCTCCGTGTCTACGATAGCGGACTCGGTGCTCTGAGTCTCATCCCAAATCGTCAAACGCTCAGTCGGGGAGAAACAGGGTCCTGAGATCTGTGGTGAGGCTAGGAGGAGCAGGCGCCCGAAATTTCTTGAGTGGAGGTGGGCGATTTGGGATCTTTGGTGGAGGCGGGTGGGTGGGGCCCGGCCCTATATCTGGGTGTCGCCTAGAAAGCCAAACCGGGCCGTGTCAGCTCGTCCTCATCGGACTCGTGGCTGAAGTAGTAGGCCCCCTCGGGTTAACGGGACACAGTGTGTCCCGGCCAGCTTGATAGGATGAAGCCGAACTCATCGTCGTCGAGGGCACCAGGCTTGCTGAAGCCGAAGATCAGAAAGGTGCCCCCGGGTTTATTTTTAAGCATCTCGGTTATGGAGGATGCATCTCGATAACTTTAACGTCAAATGGTACATCGTAAGATAGCGTAGTTGAGCAAGGAGCTATTTGGCGATCTACCTCACACATTCGTCGTCGGTATAAGACGCGAAGTGATAAAGTGATGCCACACCTTAGGAATGTAGGCCAAGTGTTTAGCCTTGAAATTTACTGCGTGACCCGCGCTATTGATCCGCCACTCACCCTGACCTTTTGTCAACACCCGGATGACCTCACGGTAGTCAGGGTGCTCGCGGAGTTGATCAAAGGGGCCGGTGGGATATGCTCGAGGCCATGGTAGCTGTTGATCGACTCGCGCTGAAGTCGACCCGATACACCTCGCACCACGACCTTTTGAGGGCGTGGGAGGCGAGGTGGCGTAAATTCGAACCACGCTCATGGCGGTAGGCGAGGGGTTGGCGCGAGCACGCCAGCCCTTGGCCTCGATGGTTTTCTAAAAAAATCTTCGGGTGGTGAGCCCCTTCTCCTTAATGAAGGATCGGTTTTGCAAATTATGTGCTTCGCCGTCATGCGGCGTCGCGTTTACAAATGAGCGTCGAAGGCGGAGTCGAGATACTTGGCCCCAGGCTCCGCGCCTTGGTAGTTTACGCCGCTGCCGGACATCCTAATCTAGACAAGGCTTCAAACACCTATTGATACACACTAAGGGGACTCAAAAGCTACTTAAGACTTAACACGACCCAAATATGACTCAAAGTAACTCTAAAGAACCTAGTTAATCCAGTAAAAGACCTGCAAGGACTCTAGACTAAGTGGCTGAAAATAAACCCTAGTTAATGTACCCCAAACTAGAATCTGACACACAGCAAAGTGGAAAGGCCACTATGATCCAAAAACTAGCTACAATGCGACGCATAAAGTGGGTTCGGAAAGTGAAGACGGAGGTCCCAACCCAGTGAGAACACGAGCTTCTAGCGTCCCCGAGCACCGCGGCAGGAGCCTAGGTTTCCGTGAGAGGTTTGCGCGGAACGAAGGCCAAAAATACCTATTCCCCGGTTTAAACCAGTCTCACGTCGCGACGCGGCGAGGCCACGCCGCGACGCGACGAGCTTGATTAGCGACGCAACGGTAAAGCAACGCCGCGACGCGGCGCGCAGGACATATCAAAATGACGCCGCTGACGCGGGGGAGACTCACGCGACGCGACGCAGGAGGTGACAAAATGACGCCGACGCAGTAAAACGACGCCGCGACGTGAGTCCACTGCCGCGACGCGAGAATCCCACGCCGCGACGCGACGCAGAGCCCATACATGACGCCGCGACGCAGGCGGGCGACGCGACGCGAGTGCTGCCACGCCGCGACGCGGAGAACCCACGCCGCGACGTGATGAGAAGTGCTAAAATGACGCCGCTGACGCGGGGAGCTCCACGTCGCGACGCGACGAAGGTCTCTCATGAGATTTCGGATACATTATGCGTACTTAATTTTTCGCAGAACTTCCACGCGCGAACTTTATTCCTGGCCATCGAACACGCCAGAAGACTCCGCACTCCACGCTCCGGTCCTGCAATTAAACCACAACAAAACATTGAGCATGAACACCACTAGAAACCAAAATTGGCCAAAATAACGATAGAACTTAAAACTACGTAATTTAAGAACACTTGGGTTGCTCCCAAGAAGCGCTATGTTTAATGTCGCTAGCCCGATAATCCCGATCTCAATGTGAGCGCGAACCCAAACCTGTGCAATCATGATTGCATCGCTTCGCACTGCTAGAGAATGACTTGCTCATTTACCAACACGCCACCATAGTACGGAGCCAAACGTGCTGAATCGCGATCGTGAATGTCCCTTTCTCGTGGTGCGAACTTCCACTTCTCCATGGGAAAAGACTTCGCCAATGTAAAGGTCCAATATCGAGACTTCAATTTCCTGGAAAGAGCTGCTAGCGAATCAATAAAAGAACTTGTCATTCAACAGAACTTTCTTCGAAAGTGATGTCGGTCATGCCGTGCCTTGGTCTTTCTCGTAACACGCGTTCTCGTGATGCTTCGCTTCAACCCATCAAGCTTCATCGAGTCATACTGCCACTACCAATGCATCGCCCATGTTTAGCCGCCGAGCGCCCAATAAGCTCGATGCTCCAATTCCACCGGAAGATGACAAGCCCCACCATACACAAGTCTCGAACGGGACATACCTAAAGGGGTCTTAAATGCGCGCGATACGCCCGTGAGCGCATCGCTCATCTTTGTATCAATCCTTCCCGAGCTGCGCATCGCCTTCGAGAATGTATTTGATTTCACTGGATACTCGCTGTCCATTTGATTGTGGGTGGTATGCAAGGATGCGATGGCGTATCTATACTTTAAAACCTTAATAATTACTCATATAAATGTACCATTATCCGTGATCAAAGCTCGAGGAGTTCCAAACGTGAGAAGATATCAGAATCGGGCCACAACTCTCGCATCATTCGTGATTTGTAGGGAATCGCTTCTACCACTTGGAAACATAGTCCATCGCCAACAAGATACAAATTGTTGTAATGGTGCGTGGGAATGGTCCCATGAAATCCCATTCCCAGATCGAACAATAACTCCACTTCCAAGATAGATGCATGTGGCTCAGTCTTCTAGAGATGTTCCCCATTCGTTGACACTTGTCACAAGTGGAAACAAATAGATGAGCATCTTTAAATAAGGAAGGCCAATAAAGCCCGATTGTGTAATCCTTGCCACTGCTCTGGCCCAATTAAAGTGTCCACTCACACGATAGAAAGTGTGACAATGGTTCAAAATACTATACATTCCCATCTCTTCAGGCACACATCTCCTTATCACCTGATCAGCACAGTGCCTGTAGAGACTAGGCTCTTCCCAATAGTAGTGCTTAAGGTGTGCGAAAAACCTTTTTTCTTCCTTGATAGTTAAATTCTGGTGGAATCACCTTTGCCACCAAATAGTTCACATAATCTACGAACCAAGGAATTGCCTTCATCTCAATAGCAAAAAGTTTCTATCCGAATTATCGTCACCGAATATCATTCCTCTCGCCTTCCACCGCTGGAGTAGATGGTCTGCTACTAAATTTTCGGAAGCGTTCTTTTTATCTTATTTCTACGCCGACTTTTGTACAGAGGACGACCGAATCAATCGGGTTTCTTTGTGATCTTTCTCGTCATCAAATACTTAATAAATGAATGACAAGATGCACTACCTACTTTTTGCCAATTAAATATGGCCTGAATTTGTTTAAAGTAAAAGACGATGTACAATAAATTTTTTCTTTGCAGAGGGCATAATTCAGCCGAGCATCATTCAACGTCCCGCCATGAGATCACCAAGATCTTCTCTGCCGCCTGAAAACGCCCCACCGTAAGACAATCGCTGCATCACACATTAGCCTGAAATGGAAAAGACTTCAATCGAGCTACCACAATAGGAGCCAGATCAACTTATTCTTCAATACAAAGAAAGCATGTACGCATTGGGAGTCACCCGAATGGATCCCTCTGACTAACAAATCGATAATGGCTTCGTAATCCGTGAGAAATCTTTTATAAAACCGCCTATAAACTAAAGATGGCCTAGAAAAACTCGGATCCCTTTCATGTATTAGCTGGAGGAGGTAACTTCAACTATTTCCACCTTCGCCCTATCTACCTCTATCCTCTTGCAAATCCTGTCCAAGAACAATACCCTCTCAGACCATGAAATAAGACTTCTCCCAATCAGTACTAAACGTCTCTTCACATCTGCGAGTACAGCTTCAAATTTGCTAGGCAATTGTCAAATGAATTTCCTAATACCGAGAAATCGCCCATGAAAATCTCAATCGCCTTTTCTACCATGCCGAATATGGCCATCATGCACTGAAGTACCGCTGAGCATTACATAGTCCAAAGCAGATCCGTTTGAAGCGAATACCATAAAAAGGGCGAACGTTGTCTTCGATCTTCAGCGCCATGGCTATTTCATAACCTGAATATCATCCGTAAAAAAGCAATAATATTCATACCCTATTAACTGATCGAGCATCCGATCTAGAAATGGCAGAGGAAAGTGATCTTCCGAGCGGCCTTGTTCGGGCTTTTCTATAGTCAATACAAATTCCTTCAATCTTGGTCACGTCTAGATGGCGTGAAGATATTGTTTTCATTTTGATAACAGCTTATCCCCCTTTCTTTGGTACCACTAACAGTATTTACCCATGCGCCGTCTGAATGTAAAATCACCCTTATCTAGCCATTTCCTAGAACTTCTTCTCCAACTACCTCCTTCATCATTTCCTGATTCAGCCTCCTCTCAGTGGTTTCCACCGAGGCTCAGGCCATCTTCTAATAAAATACTGCATATGCACATAGAAGGGCGGATCCTTTAGGTCAACAGAGACCATCCGAGTGCTTGTTTGTGATCGCGAAGAACTCTAATAACTTCTCCTCCATTTCCAAAGCTAGTGATGATGAAATAATTATCGGGCAAACAGAGATTCTACTCTCATCCATAACAAATGGCTAGTAGAGGCTGTTCCATCTGTGCTTGCTCAACTGATGGAACCGGCTATTTAGCCCTCGCCTAGCGATTCAAGCATTCTTCATTGTGCCCAAAAGAATCCATCCACTTAACGATTCTTCCTCACTACCAGTTCCTATTCAGATCCGCCTACTAGGGCTAGTCTCCAGCGGTCATGAGACCACTTGGTTGTACACTATAAATTTCTACTATATCAAACCATTACACGTATCACTTTCCTGGTGTCACTGGTCAAGACATTGAATTTCACTCTCTTCTTCACTTAGTTTCTTCAATGCCTTCCGCACATCATCAACCCACATTCTCACACTTGCTGTAAAAGGTCTTCCCAAGATAACCCAGATTTCTCATCTTCCATGTCTGAAATTATGAAATCACTGAAGATAAACTTGTTTATCTTTACTAAGACATCTTCATAACTTCTCGTCGTGATCCATTCCCAAGCCGAAGAGGATCAGAATCGATTTCAGCTTCTCCTAATCCCAAACGCCTAAAGATGGATAGGCATAAGATTAATGCCGGCACCCAAATCACACAGTCATTCTTTTCAAAGAGGATTAATCAGTACCTGATAGTGAAACTCCGCCTCGTCTTTTGAGCCTCAGCTTTCAAGGATTAGCAACTGCATTCTGCTAAGCTTACTGCCCCAAAAGTCTACACCTTCTCTTCTAGACAAATGTCTTTTCTATGAACTTTATGAACCGGGCATTTGCTCTAAGGCATCAAAGAAATGGGATGTTTATATGCAAATTTTGAAAATATCCATAAACTTCGTGAATTGCTTATCCAAATTTATGTTTCTTGAGACGCTGTGGGAAGGACCCAGAGATGTCGACCTCGCTTCACTGTGAGGTCTCAATGGGACCAAGCTTCTTCCCGACTAAGCTCCTTTTGATCTATTTGATTCTTCATCTCCAGTTCAGAGTTCTCACTGAACTACTACTGGAACAAAGGTACCTTGTGATTCCAAATCTCTCCCACTTCGTGAAGCAGATCGCTTTAACGTGTTCATTCCCCTCTCTCTCGGATTTCCATTCCTCTGAATCAACAAAAAGAAACCCGCTGGCCTTCCATAGCTCGCTTATTTGGCCCATTTGAGCTCCAAACTCCTTAGTTGTGGCGGATTGTTTAATCTGGTCAAGCCATTACTGACAGGCCTGGCTTGATCCAGTCCAAACGCGAACGAGAAGCACATCGCACAGAGCGCTCTTAACCACCTTCTTTCAGGGCTAGCTCATTAAATTTCTGCCTCATCAGATTGTTCGATTGCTCCTCCATCCATACCTCATTGTTTTGATTATTCGTTCCATCACATGCCCATCCTCGTCCCCGATTCTCATTCCGTAGCTATTACTCCCCATACTGGCCCTTGTCACAGACGATTCTGATTAAACTCAAGACGTGATCGAAGCCAGCCACATGTGGTTTTTAATCGACACTGTGACACTACGCTTCACCTCTGTAAAATTCATGTAAGGCTACTTCCTGTGGTTGGTCTGTATGGTATTACTGCCTCGCCGGTTTATTCTAATCGCAAGAAGCCAGGCATGATTTACCGATTATCGAGTACTTCATTGTCAGGCACCACTCGTGTTCACCGGTAGCCTTCTGTGCCATCGACAGTGTTGGTCGCAGATCTTCCAATATCTCATACTCAACTGCGGTTTTCTTCATCAATGATCCTCCAACGAGGCATCTATCATTGTTCGCTGTAGGGCTTCTTCTCACTATCAGAAGGTGTGACTTGCATCCATCCGTTAGTTTGGCAAGCAGGATAATTCGCACACCCATGGAACTCGTCCCATGCTTCCGCCAAGTTCTCCTTCAAGTTGTCCGCTAAATGCATTGATTTCTGCACTAGTTGTGCAATCTTCAAGGAAAGAATTTGGTCAAAACTTTGTACCAACTCGCTCCATGTAGTAATGTGAGTCTCGTGGTCGACCGTTAGCTAATGTCGCTCTATCCCCAGTGAGATGGAATAACTGCAATCTTGTGGCTTCTTCCGTGACTCGCTGTATTTGATGGTATCGCAAACTCGGCAGTTAGTCAAATGCATGTTCGTTCTCGCCGGTAGTCCATGGAACAATATACCAAGCATTTGTATCGTGACCGACTTCAATTCAAAATTGTTTGCTCGATCATGCTGCCTGATTGCCGCCCAATAACCGTCGCAGGTAACGAACTCATCTACTAGCATGTACGACGTCCGTCGTATGGAATGGCCCGGGCGCTTGATTTCTAGTTCACCCCTTCCTGCGGGTCCACTTGTTCCACGCCAAAATCTCGCTCTTCAAAAGATTTTCCATGACTATCGGAGCTCTACTCCTGCCCCGCTCTCCCCGTCTCGACGCAACTGCGCGTAAGTCTTTCCGGGCTCGATCACAAGTGTTGATTAATCTTGCCACGCCGCACGCACTACCAAAACCCGCATCGCACAACACACCAACTAACAAACCTAAATTCACTAAAGATTTGTAAAAAAAAAAATAAAAAAATAAAAAATAAAAATAAATAAAAAATAAAATAGAAAAATCTGCATTATCTATATGCTTACTACTCTATACTAATTTGCTTTCCAAGAATTCGCGCCTAAAAACTTGACAGCCGACACGGCAGTATAAATGAATGCCTATGCGCATGCACGTTAGTCCCAAGTAATATAGTGTACTTCACGACGGATATCGATCCACGTGAAAGGAGTCGATCATGACAGAAATTTCATTTCCTGCATAACATTCGAATAATGATTCTAAGATGGAATTTAGATACTAAATCAGAATTCAAACTATTGGTTTTGTGAATTGATAATGTAGAGCCTAGGTTAGTCTCCCGTCACATTCATGGATTATTCTCCAAAAGACTGTTATTCGCATGCTGGTTTTTATAATATATCAACGGCGAGGTGGATCTTGCATACGAGATATCCTCTCTCTCGAGGTATATTCGCCTATTTCGTGAATATAATCTAGCATATCTCTATCCTCACTTCTGTGATTCGTAAATGCTAATGTTCAACCCCAAAACCACCTTCAGTTCGAATATCTCATTACCCGACCAATAAAGGCTACTTACTCAGATCCCCGAATACCCTCATCTCTCGATCTCTTGATCTTCGCAAGTATGTTAATATCGCGATATTATCATATAATTAACATGCAGGTATAGAGTGATGTGATAAATTAACAACAATTGATTAACATGAAAGGTTAACTTAATCCATGGTCTCGTGATGTGGTTTGATGTAACCTCTAGAAAGAAGTTTAGAACATCATGAAGGAAAGAAATAATATATGTATTACGGCGACATCCTCATGCGATCCATAAATTAATCAAACACAAGGAAAACTACTACAAAACTAAGGAAATCTTTAAGTCCGTGGTTGCGTTCTCCACTCACCGGGCCGCACGTCTTTCTCGACACCCTAGATCCCGAGCCCCCGCATTTTAATGATGAGGATCCGCATCTTTGTCGACGCCGCGACGGATGATCGCCGACGTGGGACGCCGCGACGTAAAGCGGGTCGATTTCAGAATAGCTGACCTCCACGCCGTGATTGGGTGACGCCGCGACGTGAGACGTCGCGACGCGGGCGCGCTTCCTGCCTACTCCTTATTATTCCAAAAAGCTTCCAAAAGATGTTCTTCTTGGCTCCCATCCAGCCTGTATTTGTACAACACTTAATAAGAGATCTGAATACCCAAAATCATATAAATACGCCAAACAACATGAAATGCAGACCACGCCGATAACTGAGTGTCGCGGCACTCATCACCGCATGAAGAGAATGACGATTAGCCATGGATCCTTGTATTAGCAGGCCGGGACAGGCCAAGAAGTTCACACGTCCGTTTCCGCTATCCAAAGGAAGAAAAAGAGCAGCTACTACGAGTATTGTTAAGAAACATAAATGTGACACTGAAACCAATCTGAAGCAATGTATGGCTGTCACTTTAAGAAGTGGGAAGGAGCTTAATGAACCCCAAAATGTGCAAAAAGGTGAAGACCGAGTGCAGTAGGAAATTCTGAATGTTGAAACAAAAAACAAGGATTCTGAAATCAAAGAGAAGATGGAAGCTGAAACTGAAGTGAACAACAAAGGAGAGCAGTAAAAATCTGTTGAAGTGGTCCCGGGGAGAATTACTTTTCCCGAAAACCCTCCTTCATACGCTCCACCCCTTCCATTCCCCTAGAAATTTAGAAAAACCAAGTTGGATCCTCAATTTGCCAAGTTTCTTAACATGTTCAAGAAAATGGAAATAAATATCCCATTTGCAGATGCTCTTGCTCAAATGCCTAATTATGTGAAGTTTATGAAAGAGATAATGAGCAACAAAAGGAAGCTTGAGGCATATGGAATAGTCAACTTGTTTGAGAATTGCAGCGTGATCATCCAACGAAAACTCCCATAAAAGCTACAAGATCGGGGCATTTTCACCATACCTTGCTTCATCGGGGAGCATAACTTCAGCAAAGCATTGTGTGATCTAGGTTCCAACATCAATTTGATGTCATATTCAGTGGAAAAGAGGTTGATTTTGGGAGAAATAGAACCGATAGCTCTATTACTTCAAATAGTCGATAGATCTCTAACTTACCCTAAAGGAATTATTGAGGATGTTTTGGTTAAAGTCGGCAAATTCATTTTTCCTATGGATTTTGTTGTGTTAGATATGGAGGAGGAGAAGGCCGCTCCAATAATTTTGGGAAGACCCGTCCTCGCCACTAGTCAAACACTAATTGATGTAAAAATGGGGATACTTCACCGAGGAGTCGGCGTATGCACTCATGGAACTCAATCTTTATAAAGGTATGAATTTCCTGCCGATGAAATGTCGCATGAGAATATTACTTCGATCCCTTCTCAAGACAAAATGCTTTATGATTTTAGGAAGAGAAGTTCACTTGAGCAATGCTTAACAAAATCAGTTTTCACAGAAAACTTCAATATGGAAGATCTATCATCCACTCTGGAACTAATCAAAATAGTGATGGCATTTAAAATGACTAAAGAAAATTTTGTTATGCATAAAGAGAAGAACACTCCGGATGGTTTGGCTTTAAAAGAATTGCCAAAGGGTTTGAAATATGCTTTCTTGGGAAATGATGAGACAAAACCGGTAATTATCTCCTCCCAATTAGATGGGGGCAATGGAAGCCAAATTGTTGGATGTGTTGAAAAGAAATTCATAAGCATTTGCTTGGAACATAGAAGATATTAAGGGAATCAGTCCCTCAATCTGTATACATAAGATTTTAATGGAAGAGGGACACACCCCATCTATCGAGCATCAAAGACGGCCAACTTCTACAATGAAGGGCGGTGGAAAAAGGAAGTATTAAAATGGCTTCAGGCTGGGTTTATTTATGTTATCTCCGACAATCCTTAGGTGAGTCCCATACAAGTGGTACCCAAGAAAGGGGGAATGACCGTGATTCGAAATGAAAAAAATGAGTTGTTGTCCACTCGAACAATCATGGGTTGGAGAATATGCGTTGACTATTGAAAACTCAACACAACAACAAGGAAGGACCAATATCCATTACCTTTCTTGGATCAAATGTTAGATAGGACTCACGCCATTCGTGATCATCGTTTCTTAGATGGTTATTCGGGGGTATAATCAAATTCATGTGGAACTAAAGACCAAGAAAAAATACGACCTTGCTCGTCCATATGGAACATTCACCTTCAAGAGAACGCCTTTTGTGCTGTGTAATGCTCAAAGAACTTTCAAAGATATATGATCACTATTTTTCGCACTGATAGAAAATATCATGAAGTCTTCATGGATGATTTTTCAGATACTAGCTCATTTAGTAATGTCTTGATTAATCTCAATAGTTCTACGTAGATGTAGGAGAAAACTCAAAATGAACTAGGAAAATGTCATTTCATGGTACAAAAGGTATCATGGTTTAACATCTTATTTCATTCAGCATTAGAAGTCGACAAAGCAAAACAAATTCCACAATTTAGACCCTTACCCCACCAACTACAGTGCAAGGCATTCGTAGTTTTTTTAGGCCATGATGGTTTTTATCGCAGATTTATCAAAGATTTTTCAAAGATTGCAAAGCCGCTATTTAAGTTGCTAGAAAAAAGATGTGATCTTCAGTTTTGATGATGCCTGCATGACAGCTTTTGAAGAAATAAAGAACAAACTGATTGAAGCTCCTATTGTAGTTGCACCTACTTGGAATGAACCATTTGAGATAATGTGCGATGCAAGTGACTTTGCAAAGTGGGACCTTTTAGGCGTAGGCAGAGAAAATGTTCAAGCCAATTTACTACGCAAGTAAAACTCTAAATGATGCTTAGGAACACTACACAACCATAGAAAAGGAAATCTTAGCAGTAGTATACTCCCGTGACAAGTTCAGACCGTATATCCTTGGCTCCAAAGTGACTTTATTTACGGAACATGCAGCAATTAGATACCTCATGTCTAAAAAGGAGGCCAAACCAAGATTAATTCGTTGGGTTCTATTGCTTCAAGAATTCGACATTGAGATCAAAGACAAGAAAGGAACTGAAATGGTGATCATTTGTCTCAAGCCAGCTTCTAAAAGGATTGAAGATCCAAATTAAATTGAGGAATCATTTCAGATGAGCAAGCCAGAACGGAAGCTCACTTGCCTTGGAATGCCGATTTTGAAATTACTTCGTCCAGAATGTCTTAATTTCGACCTTTAACTATCAACATAAGAAAAAATTCTTGCATGATTTAAAATTTTACTAATAGGATGACCCACCACTTTTCAAAGGATGCTCTAATCTGGTAACAAGACGATGTGTACCTTAAGAGGAACAACATGCAATTTTATCTAAGTGTCATTCGTCTCCTTATGGAGGACATTTTGGAACCCAGAAAACAGCCCAGAAAGTGTTGCAATCTAGATTTTTCTGGCCTAATCTATTCAAGGACTCTCGTCAACACGTGTAAGGCTGTGACAGATGTCAGCGAGTTGGCTCCATATCCAAAAGAAATGAAATGTTGCTGACCAATATTCATGAAGTGGAAACTTTGCGCGTAGGGATCGATTTCATGGCCCGCTCTCCTTTCCAATGGGCAACACATACATCCTTCTTGTGGTGGACTACATGTCAAAGTGGGTAGAAGCAATTGCTACACAGAAAAATGATGCTAAAACAGTAGTGCAATTTGTCCACAAAAACATTTTTACCCGTTTTGGCACTTCTGGTTGCATAATCAATGATGAAGGGAGTCATTTCTACAATAGAATTTTTGCTTCACTTCTTGGCAAATATAATGTGAGCCATGTAAAAAGTCTTCCATATCAGCCATAATCTAATGGACAAGCTGAGATATCAAATCGAGAAATCAAGAGCATTTTGGAAAAAAAACAGCAAATTCCTCTAGAAATGATTGGTCGAGGAAACTGGATGATGATCTATGGGCATACAAGACCGCCTTTAAAATCCCCATTGGCATGTCCCCTTTTCACCTAATTTATGGAAAGTCGTGCCATTTACCAATGGAATTGGAACATTGTGCCATGTGGGCAATATGACACCTCAACTTTGATCTAAATAAAGCAGGCACAAAGAGATTTCTTCAACTAAATGAACTTGAGGAATTATGGAATGACTCTTATGAGAATGCCAAGATCTATAAGGAGCAAATAAAAAAGTGGCATGACAAACATGTACTGCGCAAGGAATTCAAAGAGGGTGATAAAGTCTTGATATTTAATTCCAGATTGACATTATTTCTAGGAAAACAAATATCATGATGGTCCGGACCGATCACAGTCACTTCAGTTACTCCCTATGGTGCAATAGGAGTCAAATCAAAGGATGGGCAAGAATTTAAGGTGAATGGCCAAATATTAAAGCACTATTTTGACCAACCAATTGATGGAGAGGAAGTGTCTTGCTTTGCCATGCAGTAGCCTTCATCGTTCTTTGCAAACCAGCGGTGCATTACGGCTTCATCGAGCTATCGACACTAAACATAGCGCTTCTTAGGAGGCAACCCAAGTTTTGTGAGAATCCCTTTCTTTTATTTATCTTTCTTTTTCTTTTTCATGTTTTTATTTCTAGTCTTCTTTTATAACAAAGTCAGTGTTTACCATATCTGAAACCAATTTTTTGGGGTGGAAATAAATTATGATAAAATTTTCAAAAAGAGAGAAAACCAAGCCCTAAATGGTTTTTAATGATTAAGCGTATGTGGACCACGAGAGTCGAGTTTTTCAATTTAAGGGTTTTACCCCACTAGAGCATCATTCTGGTTCGCCTAAGCAAAGACCTTCGCCTAGGCGAACCCGTAGGGCCCCCTTTTTTTAAACCCCTTTGGTTCGCCTAGTCATAGATTTCCTTCACCTAACCGAACCTCATTTTGCTAAAGATAAGCATTCGGGTCCGCCTAGAAACGTAGAGCGAGTTTCTAGGGAACCCTATTGTCCTTTCATTTGCTCTTGGGTCGCTACGAGCCCTAGTGACCATCAGTTCTCAAGTTCTTCGCCTGGGAAGGCGCGTATTTTAGAGCTGATATAAATGACCCGATGGTCATTTTGTTTTTTATCTCACACATCATTTCGACTTTCTCTCTTCCCTCCAAAAACCTGGTGTTCACTAATCACCTTCCTTTATCCCCAATGGCTTCGAAGAAATCAGTTCCAGTGAAGAGGAAGAGATCAAGATTGTCATCGCAGGCACCTCCCCCAGACAACCTAGAGAAGTTCATATCCCGAGACACCGAGCAACTCTGTCACGAATCTCTGTTCAACAGGACCTTCATCCCTGAGCGATGTTTCCCAAACTCCAATGCATATTTCAATTTTACCATCTAGGAGGGGTAGGCAGTGTGACATCCTTCACAAGGATGCTTGATTATTTCATGAATTCCTCTAACATACGATTCGGAGTTGATTTACGGTCTATGTGCGAGGAAAATGGAGTTAATTTTAAGCGTAGCGATGATCATCGGTTTATGATCCCCGGTAGATGGCGGCGGTGAAACCTAGGGCTTTATTTAGAATACGGACTACCAGCAACTCATGAGGGTCCTTATTAGGGGCAGAGGAGAGTGGACGCGCCATCTATCTACGTCAGAGGTGACAACATTTCATATGAAGACTCTTACACCTATTGCAAAAGTCTGGTACAATTTTCTGTGTGCAAAACTCAGGCCTAATCTTCATCTGACAACGGTTACAAAGGACAAAACCATCTTACTATATGCGATCACTTAGGACATCAAGTTTGATGTCAGGCATGTTATAGAGAGGGGAATCATTGAGTCCACCCATGGACGTTGCACTAGAGCATTAATATACCCTCTCTCGTCACCCAGCTTTGCCAAAATGCAGGAGTACCGATGTTGGAATCAGAGGAGAAAGCACACCATCGGATTCCATTATCATTGCCCAAAGCAAAGGACGACCCTGGATAATGTGGAGGATGACGACGAGGAAACCCTAGTAGAACAAAGCGTTGAGGATTCTGAGGACGGTGATTCTGAGGTTGATCTTCCAGACGAGCTCCAAAGCACATTTTCTAGACTCTCATTCCATCAGGATGAGCTAGAGCGTAGACAGCAACTGCAGGTGGGCCATTTGGAGCGAAACATAGCATACATGGTCAGCATGATGCGGTTATATCACGGAGCGGCATCGTCTTCAACTGTACCACCGTAGCCGCCATTAGCATTCTAGCTTCTAACATGGCCACCAGCCATTCCAACACCACAGACCTCACCTGTGGAAAGCCATTCCTCGGACGATGATCAGCCGACTTCATGAGGGGAGTTTCTTTTCACCATGACTATATTTTGCACTAGCGACAGTGCTTGCTTTAAGTTTGGGGGTGTTTTTCCCGTAGATGACTTTCTTTTGGTGAGCTGCACCTGAAAACACTTTGACTTATTACTATTTTTGGATATTTTATTTTTATTGCTTCTAGATGATATTATCGTTGCTTTACTTAGTTGTTAATTAACTTTGGTGTGTTTGTTAGTTAGTTTCTTATTGCATTGTGGGAATAATTTGTTTCATTGATTGTTTTTGTTTGTTTGAAGACTATTTGATCGTATTGCATATATTCCTTATGCTGAATTTTTGAGCTTCAATGTGTCCAATCAGTGGTTCTTCCAAATGCCACAATGCAGAAAAATTTTGAAAAATTTTCGAAAAATGGTTGATCTTAGATTTGTTTTGTCAATGCAGAAAAATCTAAACAGTTTTATTTTATTTTTTGGGGTTCTTTTTTGACATAGTTGGAATGCCTATGATGATAAATATCTGTGTTATTCTTTATATTTGAATAATATCAAAGATAGTTGATCTTAAAGCCGAATTGGTTGACCAAACATTTCTACACTTAGTTATAGGTTTACACAAAACTAGGCACAAGTCTCTGTACCTTTATTTACCAATCATGCGTGCGTTAGAGAAAAATTAGGAAATCATAATGTTTAGATCTCATAAGACTTTAGAACTTGTTTAATTACCATTTAAAGCGAAATCCTAGGCATCACATTTTTAGGAAATGATATAGGCCATCCTTGGAATCGATTGAGCCTTCTTATCATACCCAGTTATGCATCAGACCATAGTTACCCTTTTTGAGCCATAATAGCCATATTCTATCTTGAAAACCAAGAACGGACACCCAAATCCTTTTATTTTACTCTTTAATCAAGAACCCATTTTACCCTTAACATGTCATGTATAAAGCATACATTAGGAGGAAGACATGTAGTTGAGTGGGAATGATTGAATGAAAAGAGGTTGTTCAAAATGCCAAGGAAGGATTGTTTGAAAAGAGAAAAAATGCAAGAAAAAAAAAACTCGAGAAGGAGCAAAATTTAACCTCGTAGCCTTCTTACCTTAAGCTACTAAGTCCATAAGGGTGCTTTAACACCTAATACCCTAAGACCAACTAGTCTAGGAGCTATTGACCTAAAACTCACTACACAGGGTAGGTAGAAAGCTTAATGGGGTTGAATATTGCACTGCTCCTACCTTGATGTTCAGAAAAAGCATAAATTTTTGGTGACTGTTGATAGAAAAAATCAAGTTTGGGGGAGAAGCAATATGGAAAGCACAATGATGCTAATGGGACTGAATTTTCATGACTCAATTTGAGATATAATGAAATTTGAAAGGATGAAGCACAAGAACAACAAAAAGAAAAATGTTCTTGAGTGTTTTAGGTAATGACTTACCGAACCTAAATGACCTACTTAACTACCCCATCACCCTAGCGACACAAATTACAAGCTTGAAAAGCCCTATTTAATTCCAATAGTGTGTATCACCTACTTTAGTGGAGAATGGTATGTCAAGCAAGCCTATGAAGTCTTAATCACTCTACATTCATGGACATTCCTTAGGAATGAGAGACCCTTTACTGCACACATTCTCCAATTTTCATCTAAACTGCATTTGGAATAATAAGAGGAAGACTGCACACACTCAAAATAAAACCTTGATCTAGGTGTGTTGACGTAGATCAAGCTCATTAGTTTTAATAACACCATCTTGAAATATTATTCAAATTTTAGAATGCATAATTCTTGAGGCAAAACATTGCAATGCTTATATCTCTATGGATCCTCCTTGTTTTTTTTTTTTTTTTAATAATAAGTTGGGAAATTGTGTCTTTACTTTTGCTTGAGGACAAGCAAAATGTTAAGTTTGGGGGTGTTGTTCTGTGTGAATTATATATGCATTTTGAATGTATTTCTCATGTATTTGCATAACTCAAATGCTTAATTCGCATCCTTATTCAACCACATTACACTAATCCCCCATTCTACAATGTTTTGCAGAATATGATGGAAAATCGAGCAAAAGAAGAGTTGATTGAAATGAAGTCAAAACTAGAGCAAGGAGGCAAAATCTGCAGGAAAAGCTCTTGGGTTCACCTAGGCGTAGGCAACCCCCGCCTAGGCGTGGAAGCTCGCCTAGGCAAAGGAATGGCCGGTCGAAGCAAGCCAGCAATCAACATGAAGGCTCCTAAAGATAGCCCTCGGGTTCTCCTAGGTGAAGGACCACCATCAGCAGAAGAAGACACGTGTCTTCGCCTAGGCGAAGAATGTCGGGTTGGAATACGAATATTCCCATTTTTAGCCCAATCATGAGCCTATTTCCCGATGGATTTAAATACTACACTTATTGTTGGACCATAAGGGGGGAGACTCAACAAGAGGCGGCGAGACTACCAATTTTAGGGTTCTTCTCTCTAGATTTAGATTTCTTTAGGTTTTTCAGTTTTTGACTTGATTTGAGCTCATTTTTGGAGCTATGTTGGAAGATTTAGATGCTGGGGGACATTCTGTAGCAGTGGATCTAAGTTTTAGACGGGATTGATTACAAACTGTTTTGTATTCCTTAACTTTATTTCATTTCTTAATCTTTCAGTACTTTATTTAGTGCAAATATGGTATTTTCATTTTTTGAAGTTGCTATGAGTGGCTAAAATCTCCCCTAGGGTTGGTTGTTGAAATTGGTGGTAGACTTGGGATTTTTATTGACTGATTTTTGCGCATCCAGATTTGTGTTCAGGTTGTGTGCTTGTGAATCTTTAACTTTTCAGGGTTTTTCCTAATTGTTGTATGTTGGAGACTGAAATTAAAACCTAGAGCTCAAGGGGCTCCAGAGTGACAGCTAGAGGTATCCCCTTAAGGAGTAATTTCCACCTTTAGTATTTGACAATTGCTAAAACCTACGTAGCTTAATTAAAGAAATCTAGGGAACTAGGAATGCCTAGTACCAGGTGAATTTTATTAAGATGGACAATTTGCAATCTTATGTATGAAGATTATGGAATTTGAGAGATCGATCGGAACATAACACAGGATGTTCTATTCTGGGGCGAAAGGAGACTAATAGAACTCGAAAAGTTGATTAGTCATAGGCTTGATCTCGCATTTTTCGAACCTAGAAGGACCTAATGGAGAATAGAATGGAGTGTAGAAATCTAGGAGACACAGTACCAAACCTCGTATCGTGTTCATGGTAAGCCTGGGGGCGTTTCATATTAATCGGTATCTTAAGATTTTTAAGTCTGACCCGCAGATGGATCCTGACCAGCCATGCAGTAATCCATTAGAGTTTTAACAGTCGTTTCACTTATTTGTTAATTTTCAGAGTGTTAGACTAGTTTGTTTTTAGTTCAAATTATAATCAAATCGATTTTAACACTTGGATAGTGAGTCTTTAATCAATGGGAATTATTTAGTCCCCATTTAAACCAACTTTTTCCCTGTGGGTTTATAACTTGGGTTTTTAATGAAAAAGCCACTATATTACTTGTGACCCGTACACTTGTGGATTCGGTTGTTTTCATGCAAAAAATTTATACACATGCAAATAACCGAACAGTGGACAGTCCTAGGACGGAATCTGGGACTGTTTTATATCCTGTTTGTAGCGTGCTTGTGTGGCCTGTTATGGCTCGTAGTGTGGACTGTTTTGTGGGCATCCCTTATGCCACAACTGGTCTTAAGGATCAGGTTGTCATTGCTTGAGTTTTGGATGACATACTTAGTGGTAATTAATTGAATGTTAATATATATGTGTTTGAATATATTGACATTGAGATGATTGTTTGGTTTGGAAATTATATGCTCATAATATAATTGTCCATAGTACATGGTGAATTGTCCATGTATCATTCATTATACATATGGCATCAAATAACATGCAATGATGCATTATGCATATGCATGGGGACATCGCATTGAATGGCTGTGAGTGCATAATTATGATCAATCACCATACTTGGTGATTGATGGGTGGGCTCAGTACCGTTGGACGATGTCCAACAAAGTCGCACGGTTTCATAACATGGAAAAACGTGTGGTGGGTAATAGAAAAAACGGTTACACATTCCCTTGAGTGAAAGGCCTGAACTGGTTCATACACTCCAACGGTGAAAGTCCAAAAAGTGTAGGAAGGCATGCGAAGTCCTATGGTGAGACCCCAGAAATCCGCTACCCATGAAACACACGATTTTGGTTATAAAAAGATCATTTGAATGACGTTATTCGTAAAAGTTTTGGTTTATAAACAAATGACTTTTATTTCAAAGTGTTCATTGGGTGCAATTCATCAATGACAGTTTATCACACATTGGCATTAGCATTGTGTGGTGGAAATCGGTGAGGACTCGAGGCATAGTATATGATTGAGTCTCATCTCATTTCATGGCATGGCATGGGATTCCATGAAGTAGAGTGCATGTGCTGCGGAATGTGAATGTGAGTTTGTGGAACATGACCATTGCATGTGCACTTAGGTGGGAAGTAGCCTCTGTAGGACGTTTTTCTACTAGGCGTAGCTCACCCTATATGGGAAAAATTTGGTCTGGGGGCTACACCAGTGACGTCACTTTCGTTGAGCCTGATTGTGAAATATTGACATGTGGCTTTGATAACCTTTTTGTAAAACTTTTGGAATAAACTAGATTTTACATGTAATATTTGTAAGGGAGTCGTGATCGAACTCTTATAGGCTATTTTAATGTAATTTTTGTATATATTTAAATTAAATATGGATAAATGGAGCGGGTGGCTATCCGATTTATTGACAACTCTACGGGTTAAGTAGTGAACAAAGAAGTAGTGTGGTATGAGTTGCAGATATCCACAAGTTTCCACAGGTTGACGGTTGGTCAACGGACTCCTAGGTGTCACAACTGAGCTACAAGGAGTTCTATGGGCCTACAGAACAACCAACCGAAAGCCAACTGGGATGTCGTCGTTCACCCTTACTTATGGAGGCTATAATTCCCATAGAAATTGGGATGCCCACACTTCAAACTGAAATTCCTGAAGAGGCTAATGCTGAAGCCATTACTAAAGACCTAGATATAACAAACGAGCTCCGCATAGTTACAGCTTTGTGTATAGCGTCATACTTGCAAAGATTGACAAACCTGTATAACATGCGGGTAAAACCGCATACATTCCGAGACGAAGAGCTGGTCTTGAGAAGAGTCTTTGAAAGCACAGTTAACCCAACTGAAGGGAAATTCCAACTAAATTGAGAAAGGCCATACACGTTAGTCTGAGTGGGGGCAACTGGGTCATACGCGTTAAATAAACTAGACAGGACTCTAGTGCCCAGAATGTGGAATGCCATACATTTGAAGAGGTATTACCAGTAAAATTTCCTTTGAAAGTATTACTATCAATAAAGATCGTCTTTACAATATTTTGAAATTTTGAAATTGCCTCTTCTCAAAAGACCAAATGTGGCTCCTAGCCTACTAGCACTTTCAAAAGACCAAATGTGGCTCTTAACCTGCTGGCACTTTCAAAAGACTAGATGTGGCTCTTAGCCTGGCACTGGTGAGACAGAGACGTGGCTCTTAGCTAAGCAGCATTTTTGAGCCGGCGCTCTTGCTTTGTTGGCACTGAAAAGACCCGGATGTGGCGCTCAAACTTACTGGCACTTTCAAATACGGATGCAGGCTCTTAGCCTGCGGCACTTTGAAAAGGTCGGGAACTAGCTCTTGCTTTATTTGGCACTTTCAAAATATCGGCACTTTCAAAGACCGGGCGGTGGCTCTTAGCTTCGCGGCTTCAGCGAGACAGGGCGTGGCTCATAGCTGCAGCACTTCAGACTGGGCGGATTCCTAGCCTGCTGGCACTTTCAAAAGACCAGACATGGCCCTTAGCTTGCTGGCACTTTCAAAAGACTAGACAAGGCTCTCAGCTTATTGACACTCCAAGAAACAGGCAAAGGCCATTTCTAACGTACCTTGTCAAGCCTACGGTGGTCCTTGGCTTGTTGGCTATGACCAAGGCTCGAAAATGGTGCCTTGCATGTTGGCATAAGGACGAACCCTGATAGCTCGTAACTTAACGTTGGTGTCCCAAAGCGACCATCCTAACCAAGAATTGAGGAAAATGGCTACATAATGAAAGAAATCAATGGCTTAAGTACACTAAAAATTATAAGAGCACCAATGTCGTCGGGATGAGAAATAAAAATAAGCAATAGAAGAAGTAAACAAAAAAGGTGTATTTCCTTAAAGCACCAATGGCGTCCAGAGAGTACATAAGTGATGGTGGCCGAACAAGGCCCCTTTACAAAAAGAGAAATTAAAAACTGAGAATGGAAAAAGAGGGACTACAGTCTACTTTGGTCCTCAGCGACAGCAGTCTCCATGGGTTCCTTGGCCGTTTCACTCGGAGGTGCTTCGATTGTTGTGGCCTCAGCAACCGCTTAGACAGGGGGGCACCTAGGGTTCACAAAGAACTCAAAAGGCAGCAGGTCGGCGGAGTCAGGCATACCTTCTAAGACCTCTAGATGGTCTCCACAGATGTTATGTTTGGACACACAACACACCGTGCCGTAGGCGAATCACTTCAGGCAACCACGGTACTCTTCCTCCATGGCTTCTTGGTCCCTGCCCACTTGAGAATAGAGGAAGTGTAGCAACCCTCGAGCCCGGTTCGACCCGTTTGGTGGATCCGAACCGAAACCCGAAAGACGCTCAGTTACCACTGAATCACTTTATCAAAATCATTTATCAAAAACACGCGGAAGCATTTTTTTTCTCAAATGTTTGCGGAAGCGATTTCAATTTGGGGTAAGCCTATAAACATTTACACATTAATAGGCCCATAACATTTAAAAATATACATTTACAATGAAGGCGTTCCAAGCCTTTCCAAAATGATTTACAAAATGGATGTTCAAAGTTCAAATTGATTTTACAAAATATCAATGTTCAAAAACAATGGAGTGAATCCATATGTCGGAGCATACTCCACAATTCTTTCTTTATGACTCGACGCTCCTCGATCTTGCCTTTTGTCCCTGTTCACTCAGTACCTGCGCATTGATAAAAACAATACGCTAAGCATTTTCATGCTTAGTGGTTCTATACAATTCCATTCTTCCGTTTCAGTTGAGTCAAATCATGCAATTTTGCTAAACAATACTTTCAAATCTTTTTGGATGATCAATGTCAATACAATACATATACTTATTTCATATACAACCATTTATGGTTCATTGATTATCCCAAATATACACTTTCATATGCAACAAATCATTTATAACCAAATTATGCATTTCACAATGCTCTTTTCATTTTAATTTGCAATCATGCTTTTCAATTCCAATATGTCTACAATCTCAAATCAATTCGGTTCTTCCCTTAATGAATTTAACCTATGTTTTCAGATATGTGATATCTGAATCACCTAAGACTGGCCCCGTCGAGCCGCAAGTCGGTATAAAAACATTTGTTTTATAACACAATACGATCCCGTCAGTTGCCGACCGGTTATCAAAATCAATTCATGAACACTAACAAGATTGTCCCCACAGACTCGCCATCGAGTGACAAATCAATATTTCATTCCACATCAAGCACTCAATTAATTATTGGTATACCAATATATCCTTTATGCGAATTTAATGGTTAACATTCTATTAAGGGCGATCAAATCCTTTATATCAAAATACAATACAATATGTACATTTGTATAAACTGTTCATTTTCAATAATCATGCAATTTCATATGCAAACATTTCACAATCATTTGCCTCAAATCAATTAAAACAATCAATATGTTTTTCTTATACATTTAGAACAAACATTTCAAATATTGAAACGAGAATAGGAGAAGATAGAACAAACCAATCTATCTCTTTCTTTTTGCCTTATCGTCAATCTCTGTCCTAGGTTAGGTGATCCTCATTGGCCCCTAGCAAATCACACATATCACATTTTTAGTGAACTAGCATTAATCACACTTAACAAATATTGCCTCGACAAAGCTTTGCTTCGCCTCGACGTCGAGGTATGGTACGTTTTTCACTTAGTTTCATTCTTATTTGAACCCCCATTAATCATTTATTAAGGTCCCCAAACTATTGGTGCACGAATACGAGACTTTCGGAACAAAAATCCGAAAATTTTGCCTTTGTGAATAGTGTCTACGCCGCGACGTAGCACTCAAGCATACTGCGGGCATAGCACTTCACTGCAAGCAAAGCGCTCTCATGGTAAAGACAAATTTACGTCGTAAAGATAGCCGAGGGGGCCTGCCCTTTCACTTTATCGCGAGGCAGCCCTCGGCCGCAGATAGGTTGGCACCACGAGGTGCCCTTCACAACGATGGCCCTTTTGCTCCGCTTTTTCTTTACTTTTTACGATTTTCCAAAATCTAAACCCAAATATAAATTATGGAAAACTCTCCCAATGGCATTTTAATATCATCCTAAACCAACCATGAGCAAAACCCACGGATGGATTAGGGTTTTTCTAATCCAAATATCATTTAAATAAATCTAGGGTTTGTGTAATGCCTTGAAATCACATTGCACTTGAAATTCTAGCTTCTTCTTCCTTCCTCCTCGCAAGATCTCGTGACAAAACATGGAGGATCTACACCAACTTCCAACCATTCCCCAAAACCCTACTCTCCTCTCTCTCTCTCTCTCTTTGTCTCCAAAACGTTTTGGCACTTGTGGGAGGCTCTAAGACCAAATATGGTCTAATACCACTTATCCAATTATGGGAAGGTAAATGCTCACATCAATAATTTACTATTTCGTATTTAACTTAATTCTCATTAGAATCTTTAGGTCCTCTCATTTATAAATTTCTAAATTTGCCCTTTTCACTTGGGCTTATTTGAGTTCAATCAATTTCATTTTAGCATATAATATTTAATCATATGCTCACATGTTCACTCTACTCTTTCACAATTTAACAATTTATCGGGCCTTTCTGAACCCAAGTTTTCAATTTAATCGATAAATTCGAAATATATAATAAAATTATAAAAATTCTGTGTGGTATTTGGGCGCATAAGATGACACCTCATCTTTGGTCGCCCCGAGCTCTAGTAGGAGAGATGTCCACTCAACCTCCAAGCGGGCAGTCTCAACCTCCACCTTGTCAAGCAATTCTCCTCCATCGCTTACGCTTCTGCACTTCTAGCCGTGTTCTCATCCGCTCGCTCGGGCATCATCGCACCGGGCGCACCTGCTGGCCACCTTAGCCTATTGGCTTCATTCCTTTCCTTTTCTCCATCCGCAACTTTCCCCACTAGCCTTAGCCTCCCGCTCCCAAAGGCTTCGACTGATAGGCTGTACAAAGCCCGTGTCGGAGACGATCATCAGGAATAAAGCCACACCTTCTAAGATCGCCCAACCCGGATTAAATTCCCTATGCTAACGAGCCATGCTACTGTAATGGCCATCATGTACCGGAAAGAGAAGATGTCAGAAGAAAATCATAACACAAAATTAACCATCAGGTACTAGAAATCAAAACTTACCAACTCAACTGGATTTAGTTGAAAGTCGTGGATCGCGACTACATCCGCTTTTTAGCCACTCATCGGGAAGGTCTCCGCTTATGTAGTCGAAATGAGATGGAATACTGTCAAAGACGAGTCGCCACCCCATACCTGTGAGAAGAGTGGGGTAGAGGTCGCACATGTAACCGAAGACTCTCTTTGTCAAGCGGGCCCAATGGTCAATCCATTTGCACCCTCCGGGCTAGGAAGCCATTGTGTCCGCCGGTGAGGGACCACTCTCGCAGAGGAACTACGAGCCTAGCTAACCTAATATGCATCCTCGGCCCAAGTGTCGGCTTTGCAAGCCTGGTTAAGAACGACGGCGTAGGCCATCCCAATCGGCCTCGCTATATCCTCTCCTTCAAGATCGTGATATCCCCTATCTGGGGGATTCCATCCTCCGATGATGCATAAGCCTTCTAGTACCCCGAGGGTCACCCTCCAGCCAACAGGTGCCAGAAAGTTCCTGGCTTCGTGGAGTTCATAGCATCATCATTCGACTTTCTCACCCTCTTTATCCGGGCCGGCCAACTGACACTTCTACCTAAGTACTTTAACGCCAAAGGCTCTCCCAAGCACTAGTCGTTCACTTGAGCATCCTTGTAGGAAAATCGGAAACAAGGCCAAACATCTCAGCCTCTTCCTCCCTCACCGACTTGTTAACCCCGACCAAGCCTTACTCCACGAACTCCGCCTCCAATCTCGCGTCTGCAACCTCTCGCCGCCCCTGGCCTTCTTCTTTTCTCTTTGCTACTAGGGATGTGCCTGGGTCCTTACACGACCGCAGCTAGGATGATCTGGGCCTGGGACAGGTGTTCCTGAGCCGGCCTCCTCCCGGAAGAGCCTCTTGGCAACGCCTTGTGGTTGTCCGTAAGAACAGTGCCTCGCCCTCACGACCCCCCGCTGGCAAAAGGACAAGGAAGAACGGGCACTATGTAAGGGGAAGGACTGGCGCCCAACTCTTACAGGTTCTTCACATACAAAAGAAGCTCCTGATGTGGTGCTCCCTCTCTATGATCTCAAGAGTTTAAGAGATGCATCCGTACCGCTTTCTCCACCGCCTTGATCGCACCAAATTTGCCTACGCCACCTATAAATCGTTATGAAGATAGGGTGATACAATAAACCCATAATGACAAAGGGAAATGCGACATACCCAAAATGGGATACATCAAAACAGAGACAAACTTGGGAACGAAAGGGACTAGTTCAGATCGTGAGTTCTAGAGAGCCAATGGTCTCATACCACGTATTCAACCAATACGACTCATTTCGCCTCGCTTCCTGGGGGAGCAGATCCCGGTTACAAATTATGCCAGGACCTGTGGAGCCGACATGGACAAGAGGCCCTCAATCTCCAGCTTCAAAGTATAAATGAAATAGATCTTCACCAACAAGATATCCAGCTAGTAGAGAGAGTTCAGCACACTATAACCCATCGGGGAATCTTGAAAACGCTCTGATAAAAGGAGTTCGTGGAGGTGCTCGTGAAATGATGAACTCGTCACTAACGATGGAACTGGAGGCGGTTTCAACAACAAATCAAGCCCGGTGTAAAGTAGACAACATTATCTCGCCTCTGCGCTTGTGGTAGCCGCACTGCCTAACGCTCCGCATCGATTTCAGAGGGAATTTGGTTGTATAACCCATTTGCCTCGCAGATACGGCAAAGAATCAGACCGTCATGAAGGATTACTTCTGTGAGTACCCCTCCTACGCCTAGCCTGACTATGCAAAACCTCTTTGTAACATCTTGCCATTCTACAAGCAAAAAAAAAAGAGAGAAAATAAAAGGGGGTCAACTTAAGGTCCATAAAGCAAAAAAAATAAACCCACAAAAGGAGAAAGAAATCTCCCTTTAAAATTTTACGACCCACCAAAGACAAAACCTAAGAAACATAAACCAAAAACCTAAAAACTGTCATAGAAACCAATAGGACGCCTCCAACAACAAAGACACTCAAGCAAACCTAGGACACGAAAAATGTTTGAGTTGAAAAAACTCACCAGAAAATCAAAAGTTGTCCAAACGTCAAGGGTCTCTAATGGCTCATTTGAAAGGGAAATTGCAAAAGCGCAAAGGAAGATGAAATATGATGAGTCAAAAAACTCATTAGATTTTTAATCCATTTTTCTGAGCATATTACAAGATAAATGTTTATTTGTATGCAGAAATATGGATATTTTACTCAAATTTAATTTTGTAGGAAAATACAAAGAGATAAAATCTCTACAGAAACTGTAAGAGACCACTCTACAAGGCACTGGGTCACAACCGAAATCAGAGCCTAACAGAAGCTTAGTTGTCACTCATTTCAAGTCACTATCACCAAATCAACTTTGAGGAAGAAATAGAAGACCTTAACAAGTGAAGTCATGACTTGAAGAAAGAGGTTGCAACAAAGGAAATGTGGTCGAGACTAAAAAAATTATTCAAAAGAAGATTTGCATGTCGCGACACCACTCTGATGTCGCGACGCCAATTGAATGTAACTAAGGTCGTGACGCGGGCCTATGTCATGGATTCGTAAATGAAGCGAGAGGTCTTGTGCAGAATGAAGTCGCGAACTAGTTTTTAAATGAAAGGCAATTGATTTGAGGTCGCCATATACGCCGAGGTCACGGCATAAAAACGGGAACAGAAGATCAAGGCACCATTTAATAATCAAGGACCACAAACGATGTCGCGACCAATCACTAAGGTCGCGATTGGAAGAAGAGCTTAGCAGAAGAAAAAGAGGTCGCGACATCACCTTGAGGTCGCGACCTGGAATAAAGGTGGGAAGGAGAAAAATTAATTTGCAACAAAGAACCGAGGTCAGCGACCGCAATAAAAGAAATGGGCAAAGAAAAAGAGGTCGCGACATCACCTCGAGGTCGCGCATTGAATTGAAAACCCGTGGAAAGGCAAGACCACCAACACAATCGCGACTAAGAAATCAAAGCTACAACATGAAGTCATCCATAAACGGAAGGTGGTCGAACTTCCAAAACCGGCTTGGCCGCAACTCGTGGCCGGCGAAGAGAAGACAAACGGCGTCGCCATACGAACAGTGGTCGCTGACATTAATCCAGGAGAAACACTGAGCAAACAAGGTCGCGACTACAAACGATGTCGCGACCATTGATCCAAGCAGCTTAGGTGAAAACTGGGTATAAATAAAGCAACAAGGCGATCAACCGAGCAACAGTGAGGCACCATGTCGACATCAACTCGAGGTCGCGACATAGATGAGTCAGCCTTCTTGTGATTCCACTGAGCTTTTTTGGGGATTCGCCCAATTTCTTTGATGATAAATAGACAGCTATAATAGTAAAGTAGCTCTCCGTCTTTCTCACTACCCATAAAGGGAAAGGAGAGGAACTCAGTGTATAGTTTAGAGTAGATTTTTTTTTTTTTAGTTAATTTCTTTTCTGGATTTGAATATGCGAAATGTACAGAAACGAGTGGAGCTGTAGTTTTATTTCTATTATTTTCTTCTTAAACTCGTCGTCGAAAATTTATGAAACTAGACAAATTTCGAATTCATTTCTTCTCGCTTTATTGCAATTACAAAGGCTGTGACGCGATCTGTGATCTATTTCCTAATTCGCAATGCACTAATCGAGCGCAGCCGCTGATTTGACTTACATTTAGTTACGCCTTCCCGCATAAATTTGGAAAACTTATTTCCGGGGTTCTGATTTACTTATTCGGGTGTCGCTTTTGAATTGAGAAGTTCCCAAATAGTAGTACCGAATACCGCCGAGGGAATGTATCTCGCTTGCTATCCGTGATGCCCCTCTCGCAAGGACACGTAGACGAGATTCCCGAGAGTTGAGGAGCATCTCTTTCCGGGCATGCTAGGACTACCATTGATGAACTCGTTGAGCTTTGAGCATTCATTTTGATAACCTATCTGGCCATAATCAGTTGGAGGGGAACAATATAAATGATCGTGAGAGTTCACCTAATCTAAAGGCAAGTTCTTAACTCCCGTGTTAGCCGAGATCTAATCAAGGGAAAAGAACTAATTCCAATAGATCTGGGAGGTCGAGCCACCTTTTATGGTAGAAACTTTGCGAAAATCCCGAGAAGGAAATGCAAAGGTCTGTCAGTCAATAAGAAATGGTGTGAAGTATTGAGAAAGAAAAAATTCCATATCGCGAAGAGGATCGTAGAATACAAATAGCTGGTTTGATTTTGTCTTCGAGAGAAGCAAGGGTATCCAACCAGCGAATATGGAGAAATCCAATTCCAAACTTTAGGAAATCTTGGACAAATCCATATCCATACACAAAACAGAGCAATGTATTTTAGTGTAAGAATTGACTGTTTCATCGTAATTCACTAATAGTTTTCGTTTCTCACAGGAAACTGATTCAGTCTAGTATTTTAGTTACGATTTATTTTTAGTCATTTAATTTGTTTCAGCTTAGTTAAACAGTAGTTAATAGTCTAGAACCTTTATTTTTTCTGCATACAAACTTCCATTTTCGAGTCTTTAGTCCAAATAAAGATGGAAGCTTAGTAGTTGTAGAAGGATCTTGCACTGCACTCAATCTCTCGTGGGAATGATACCCGAATCCTACATTCAGATTTTACTACTGTGATGACTCCAGCACTTGCAAGTGTCAGCGGACTAAACCCTTATTTTTTAAATCATGAACTCGAAAGAAATATTTTATAAAGCAAATTTATCCAAAGTGACATAGATGCAAGAGAAATGTAAGGCTCTTACAACTATATGAATTTGAGGGGTTTTTAGTCTATATAAAAAGGGACAAACAAAATACAGGAGTCAAAAATTTTTTTTTTTGAGAAGACTTAAAAGAAACCACTCTTGAGACCACTATCCCTATTTATAAGGGTAAGGCGTCGCTGCGATTAAATGCACCTCGTCGTAACAAGATACAGTAGCCACATTGGAGGTGTCGCCCCATGCACCTTAAACACATGTGAGCATCGCTCCGAATGCATTTAATGCGCGACCATTTCTCCTAAACCTTTCAACTCTCAACAACATCCAACATTTGAAACAACAAGTTTTCCCGCACTAAACAACAAAAAACTCCAAATAAGAAAATGGGGGCACAGGAGTACCATGATCTTTAAGATCCAAGCCCGAGGCCCTTTTGGCTTGTGTTATGAAACGACCCAATTCATCTCGCCTCACCAAAACCGGGCTGACACTTCCCAGGCAGGAGAGTCTAAAGAGGCTGCCTAGGAAAGCAAGTCAAACTTTTCCAAGGCTTACTTGAGGCGGTCTGTCTGGGATTTCAAGTCCGCCAACCGGTCATTCTACCCCATATAGGAATTCTACCCTCTATGGGAAGTTTGTTACAATACACCTAGAAGAGGAAATCCGCAAAAGCAATATTATCAGCGAATTTTCTAGCTTCCGAATCCCTTACTCCTCAGAGAGATAATCTTAGATAAGAGAAGGATAATCTCTGATAAGGAAGAATTAGTCGTTGATAAGGAAAGAGAAATTTCGTTCCGAAAAAAAAAGGAGACTCTTTTCGGAGGAAAAATGAAGGATTCTCCAAACCACCCTCTATAAATCAGGGGGATATCCACAATGAGAGATAATAATAATAAAAGTAAAATAAAAATAAAATAAAAACTCGGTGAACTTCCTTCTCCTCTCTCCGTATTTTTGCCGACTTAATCATTAAAGAGGTGGTCAGCCCAATGCCGTTGGATTGCCCTTTTACCGGTTTACATTGCACCGCTGGATACCCCAAAAGTCGATGATCGAGGTAACTGGCCAACCCCGTCCCGCCTTTATCGCCTCATGAAATTGTTGTTGCAGTCATCAGCTTCTCAAAATTGACAAGCAGTTGCTCTTCAAGTTTAACTTGGTTCACCTTGTTTCCAAGAATGTCATTTTCAAACAGCGATACTTCTTCCGTGATTTTCCTCTTTCTTACCTTTTGCTAGAATGTATGGATAAATACTAGACATACAACACAAATTTAAAAATTGAAATATTACCCTTGTTTAGCCATCCACTTGGTAGGAGAAATAGATGCAATCATGCAGATGACAGTGATTGTCTTACAACTTGTCTTAACTGCTATAGCATAAACAATTACTTTCACAATTTCCTTTTCATCTGTAAATCAAGACAAGAATTACATATTAGGCTGAAAATTTATCAAAATATAAACTAGATTCTAAGCAGAGATAGAAAGATGTAAAGGCAATAAGACCATTTTACCTAGTTCTGTGTCTGCAACACGAATGTAAAGATCTGCCCCACTGCTAGAAAATTTTTGCGCATCGATTAAGTCATGACTCCATGACATACAACCAATTCCATTATAATAGGAATAAGCTATGCAAGAACAATTCTTCAAGCACAGATCTCTGCATTGATTTTTAAGTCCAGGGATCCACTCTACGAAATCTGGTACTTTCACTGTGAGCACCATAAAAAATCCATCTATTTTTCCCTCTTCAATGCTACCATTTGTTCTCTCACATTGCAATGGAGTCTTCCTCGCACACCCACTAGTTCAATTTACTCTATTCCATTCCCCCTGTAGATTTGGTTCATATCCTGGCAAACAGCTACAACTTGTGAATTCTTAGGATTGCAGGATTCAAATACTCCACACTTACCATAAACATCACACTCAGTTTGCTTGCACTCCCATGTGACCCTTCCAATCATCCTTTTGTCTAGTTATTTCTTCCATTGTTCCACCTGACATCCGTTACCAGCATATGAATTCATGGTGGCTATTCCAATAAAAATCATACCATTCCCTCGACCTGAGCAATAATATGGACAACTACCATTCCAAATAAACATTTGAGGGATTTTCGATGGATCAATTCCCAGAGAGAAGCTCCCAATGGATGGATCGGAAGGACTTTTCCATGATGAAAGAACTTTCTTCTCAGCCGTGTTTATGTTGGCCCTGAGTTTCATATTTTCCAGAAAAGCATGAGAAGGATGTTTGGAAACTCTCCCATATGATCCTTCCGCTGCTGTCATCTTTCAAAACAAGGTTTCCCGAATCCAAAAGGTGGGCGGTTGTGTTTGATACAGCATTTGAAACATTTGACGACCAGATAAATCACTTTCTGCTATTCAAAATTTGAAGATTACCATCGTCAGATATATTCATAATTCCAGAAGTATCATTGAGGGGATTGTTCCCGTTAGCTACCCATACCACAGAGGATAAAGAAGTGTTGCTGAACCAGATTCCCTACAAAGCGTTTGTGAACTAGTAGGGCTAAAGAAACCCAGTTTGAAGAGACTTCCATTAGAGACTATAGTTTTGGAATCTTTGATGAACTGTGTGGATGTAATGGTGTCTATGGCGGAACAGCAAAGCTCAAACCAAAAACAAGATAATAAGAAAAATAGATGTCTTACTTCAGCACCACTCTTGATCCCCATAGCTGCTCCAATGCTTCTTGTTTCTGTGAAAATGGACTCCGTCTAAATGTTGGTTTTATGTGTATTAAAGCCAATATAAGTCTAAGAATTACAATTTATATTTATTACCAGTTGATTAGAAACCTAAAGGGTCTCACACAAAGAATATTTCTTGGGTTAAAACAAAATTAATTATTTGATAATTATAATATTTATGATAATTAATTATGAATTAATTTATCATAAATATTAGAAATAAATATTAAAGTCGGCTTATGAATTAATTTATAATATTTATGGAAATTAATTATAAATTAATTCTCCATTTATAGCGTTGCTATATCAATTAATTTTCATATTTATGATAATTAATTATGAATTAATTCTCCTATTTATGAAATTAAATGATTCTATTTATGAAGATTATTTATAATCAGAAATCGATCTATAAATAGATCGTAAAACTTAAGTTAGGATCATGAGATGATTCAGAACTAAAGATATTAGTTTTCTAGCTTAAAATTCGCGAGGATTCCAAGAGTTGTTCGCGGATACCTGGAGGCCGGACGCTGCAGCGCTAGTGACGGCTTTGCGAGTCTAAACTAAGCTGCGCGAGCCAAGAACGACCGTTGTGTTTGTCAAGAACGGTATGTATGTACATATTTATTTTAAATTACATTTGGCTAAGGCATAGGAATGTTTGATTCTTTACAAAGGGTATCGTAGCCCAAAGTTATTTCGCATACGAGATATTGCATGCATTATATGTGATATGATTTAAAATTTAAAAAAAAATTATTATTCTTTTTAATGTGATTATTTGAATAGAATATTATTCTTTTAATGTGATTATTTGAATAATATATAATATTTTATCATTTGTTGTCTTCCATTATTATAGTTTAAATAAATTTTATTAGAATAATTTGTTGAGTTAACTCAAGATTGTTCTACTAAAAATTTAATTTTACTATGAGATTAGATCTCGGAATAATGGGTTTGATTTACCAAAAATACATGGCTTGTTGAGCTAACTCAAGGTCAAGTGTTTTTGAGACGAGATTATGAGACATGTGATATGTGTATCAAAAGTTGATAACCTAATTATCTAGGAATTACAAAAGGTTGTAATTAGCAATTGTTGTTTACTTATTGAGACATTTAACTCTTGTTGAGTTAACTCAAGATTAAAATAATTAAATAAGATCCTAACCCACTAAGAATTTTATAAAAATGTTAAATCAATTTAAGGGAAATTGATTTGAATGAATTAGTGGGAGCAAAATCAAAATATTATGTCATATAATCTAATTTTATTTTGATTTTGTATATTGCATAAATACTTACTTTATCTTTACTTTTCTATTGTAGAAAATGAACACTCAAATACTTAACTGTAATATTCTCGTTGACAATAAGCTCACCGCTCCAATTCTTATGGATCGATCCAAAATCTAAGAATTATTCTTAGACAAGAGAAGTTGTTATATGTTCTTGAAACCCAATTCCTTTTAACCTACCTGCACAGATGATGTAGCAACATGATGTGTACGAAACATTCTGATGATTCCGAAGTGTCTCGTTGTCCGATGTGTGCATCCATGAGTCCCCGACGGTAAAAAAGCAACATGAGGATATGAATGCTTTTACAATGCTTAATCACTTAAAGGCATTGTATGATAAAAGGGCTAGGAATGAAAGATATGATATCTCTCAAGAGCCTTTCAACGCAAGATGAAGTGGGATCTTCGGGCCAGTAAACTCCATGCCATATGATTGGACTCATTGAAAATTAGAGAAATTGGGATTTATGTTGCATCATCGCTAAGCGTTGATTTGATTTTAACCTCACCTCCAAGTTTTTCAAACTTTGTGATGATTTTTAATCTGACCCAAGTTGAGACCTCTACACTACCAAAGTTGCTAAATATGCTTAAGACAGCAGAAGACTCAATCAGGAAGGAAAAGGGCTATGTGCTGATGGTAGAGCCTTCTAAGGAAAGAAAATTCAAGTCAGGTCCTAAAAAGACCATTAAGAAGGCCTTCAAACCAACAGACAAAATCAAGAAAGAAAAGAAACCAAAGGGTACTTGCTTCCACTGTGGAAAGGATGGACATTGGAAGAGGAATTGCAAGGCTTATCTAGAAAGTCAGTTGTAATAGCTTTTAATGAAGTTTCTACTGTGCATGTTTATGATTGAAATAAATCTTTCTACTTCTAAATTTGACTCTCAAATAGATACCTGATCTGATCTCATATCTAGATAAATATGCAGTGGTCTAAAGAAAAGTAGAAATTGGCTAAAGGGGGAAGTGGACCTACGTGTGGAAATGGAGCACGAAGTTGTCGTGATACCGTGAGGAATATACACTCTTTTCTTTACCTGATTAATTCTAGATCTAAAAGATTGTTATTTTGTTCCAGCATTAACGAAAAATATAATATCTATTTCTTGTTTGGATTTAGACGGTTTTACGATTATTACAAAGAATAAAAGTTGTTCTTTATATCGTGCTGATGTTTTTTATGGTGCTGGTCATCTAACTAATGGTTTATATATACTGATCTAGAAAATCCTGCCAATATAAACACAAACAACCAAAAAATAGATGATCTTAGAAATTTATCTCGTGGTATTGTAAACTCGGGTCATATAAATGAGAAACGATAAACAAATTATATAAAAACGGCTATTTAGATCATTTGATTATGAATCATTTGACACATGCGAATCTGCTATTATTGCAAGATGACCAAAACGCCCTTTACTGAAAGGGTGAAAGATCTACTGAGTTATTAAGTCTCATACATACTGATGTATGTGGACCTATGTCGACACTTACAAGAAATGGTTTTCATATCATCGCTATCGATGACCATTCAAGATAAGGGTCATGTATACTTATCAAGTAATAAATCGTAAGTCTTGAAAAGTCTTCAAGGAATATAAAAGTGAAGTTGAAACCAACTCTCGACAAAGTATTATAAATCTTCGATCAGATCGAGGTGGTGAATACTGAGTCAAGAATTTCAAGATTATCCGAAGAAAATGGAATTCTTTCACAATGGACTCCACCTTATACGCCACAATTAAATGGAGTATCCGAAGAAGAAATCGAACTCTATTAGATATGGTTCGCTTCTATGATGAGCCATGCAAATCTTCCTAAATCATTTCAGGATATGCCCCAACACGCTCATATCTATTAAACCATGCCCTTTCTAAAGTCAGATTCACCCATCTGCTGTTTATATTACTTACAAGAAGAAACCAAATCTAAACATTTAAAGGTTTGGGGATGTCCCCGCTTGTAAAAAGCAGAGTTTAATGCTTGATTCGAACCTGACAAATACATTATGGGTATCCAAAAGAGTTTTGGATACTATTTTTATAATCCCAATAACAAAAAGTGTTTGTTTCATGACATGCTACATTTCTAGAAAGAGAATTTATTCTAGAAATGGCTAGTGGGAATCAAATAGAACTGAAGGAAGTTCAAGAACTACAAAGCATAAAAGAAAAGGAGGCAAGAGTTGATACCTCATGATGATGCAAATAGTTAACAACTCAAGATACAATAAGTGATCGTAGGTCTAGTAGGATACGCCGTCCTCCTCGCAGGTATGATGATGTTTATCATTAATAATGATGAACCTACTACTTATAATGAAGTCTTATTAGATAAGGACTCAAAAATGGCTTCAAGCCATGCACTCTAAATGGATTCCATGTACGAAAAATGAGGTTTGACCTTAGTCGATCCACCCATAGAGATTAAAACCGATAATGCAAATGGGTCTTCAAAAGAAAATGTACATGGATGGTAAAGTGTTCACTTTATAGCACGAGATCGGTCAGCGTAAAGGTTGTCTGGCAGTAAATATGGTATTGACTATGATGAAACCTTTTCACCAGTGGCGATGTTGAAATCCATTAGGATAATACTTGCTATAGCCGCATACTATGACTATAAATCTCAAACAGATGTTAAGACTCGCTTCTTAATCTGACATTTACAAGAAGAGGTGTATATGATACAACCCCGAGGGTTTTGTCTCGAAGACCCTAATAAAGTATGTAAGCTACACAGGTCCACGGCGGGCAAAGCAAGCATCCGTGTTGGAAATATTCGTTCTTGGCGAAATAATCAAAATGTTTGGTTTACCAAAATGAAGATGAGCCTTGTGTATAAAAAGATCAATGGGGAGTATCGTGGGTTTCTCATTTTATATGGATGACATATTATTAATAAGAAAATGACATACCCTCTCTTCAATCGTTAAAGAGGTTAATAAAACTTCAATGAAAGATTTGTGAGGCTGTACCTATATTGGGGAGTTAAGATCTATCAGGATAGATCGAATAAGCTGTTAGGTCCGGCTCACATCGACATATATTGATGCAAAACAGTAGTTTGATATTGATCAATCAAGAAAGCATCTTCCCATGTCACGGGATCATCTTCTATGACATGTGCCCAAAGACAGATAACAGGTATTATAACATGCAAATGTCCCTTATGCCTGCACCAGAGGTCAATTATGTATGCTATGATGTACAAGGCCGTATGTCCTCTATGCCTAAGTATAAGAAATTTCAGGCGAACCCGTGAGAGTCATCGAGCAACTAAAAATATTCTAAGTACTTGAGAAGAATCTAAGGATTTATTTTTGATTGTGTGAGGAGCCGTAGCCATAAGTACGGATTTCACTGATGCTAGCTTAACTGATAAAGATGATTGCAAGTCTCAGCCTAGTTACATATTCACCTTAAATGGTAGCCACGCTGGAAGAAGAGTTCCAAACAAGGATGAAGTAAAGATAGAGAAGGTTCATACAAGAGGAGAATATAGCTGATCCATTGACTAAACCTTTGTCTCAGAAAAAACATGATAGTCATGTATTTTCATATGGTTTTGAAGAATAAACACTGGATGTACCATATAATAAAGTTTATATATTTATTTAACCTATTGGCGCTTTTGATTTATGCAATAATAATATGACAGTTTATCATTTTATGTAATGTATATTTGATGATAAAGTCCTTAGAATAATATATTTATTATTCTTAAATATTCTCTAATCGTAGAATTAACAATAAAAGGACATCGTTAATGCGGATAAATTAGCACATATGATGATATGTAAGTAATGTGTCAGAGAACGATGCATCGGAATGACCTACGTAAATATTTTTCATAAGGTTAGCTATTTGAGTGTCAATGGAATAATCTCTATATGATAGTAGTATAATTGATCCTTGAACTTGAGATCATAAGAGTATCTTTCGTGTTGGAAATTATGCTTTGACTCAATTAGTTCATACTTGTTACGCTATGTATGAATAATGAAAGTTGGGTATAATGAAAAACATGAATTGATAGTTTATGATCAATATAGGATCTATCACTCCCACAGCGGAGATATATCTCAAAGGTAACCACTTGTTGAATTGTCAACTCATAATGTTTGCAAACAAATATGTAGATTTAGAAAAGTTCCAAATTTATTTAAGGAGTTGATTTTCGGAAACAAAAATGGTAATATTAGTACAGTCAAAGTTGACACTTACACCTTACTCGTGTACTAATAAGAGATATGGGATGGTGAAAGGATAATAATTATACCTTAATCTAGTCTATGTACGTGTGAAGTCGATCACTGACTTTTCCTAACATTCGTGGTCATGATTTGTCCGCTAGAGACCACCACCTTATAAATATGAATTGATTAATTGTTGAATTAATGATAAATTAAAGTTGTTTAATTTATCTAATCTTTATAATTCCTCACTTATCAAATCGACTTTAGTCCAAGGGGAGCTTGTTGGTTTTGGGTGTGTATTAAAGCCAATATGTCTAGAATTACAATTTATATTTATCAAGCGCTGATTAGGAAACTCAAAGGGTCACAAAAAAATACCTCGGGTTAAAACAAATAATTATTTGGATAATTATAATATTTTATGATAATTAATTATGAATTAATTTATCATAAACATTAAAATCGCTATGAATTAATTTCTAATATTTATGGAAATTAATTATGAATTAATTCTCCATTTATAATCAAGCCGTCAGTTATATCAATTAATTTCTCATATTTATGATAATTAATTATGAATTAATTCTCCTATTTATGGAAATTAAATGATCTTATTTATGAGGATTATTTATAGCCGTAAAATCGATCTATAAATAGATCATAAAACTTGAAGTTAGGATCATGAGATGATTCGAGAAACTAGCATATTAAGCTTTGAGTTAAAATCTCCGTGGAGGATCCCAAGAGTTGTTCAGGTGGATACTCAAGACCTGGACACTGCAAAGGCTAGTGATCGCTTTTATGATTCGTAAACGGTTTTCGCGCTGTTTTCAAGAATCGAATCGTTTATGTTATTTCTCAAGAACGGCATATATATTGCATTTATTTTAAATTACATTTTCATTGCGTATAGGAATGTTTGATTCCTTACCCTAAAGGCTTTCTGAAATGTTTGCTGTCTTAATTTCATCCTCATATCTTTGCACGACAAGTGTAGATGTTTCATTTCGGAGAAATATCACTGTCATAGTTAACTGTGGTTTTGTTGGTCTTAAACTCGTTTGATTGTCAAAAGAAATTGCCTACTACTCTTCCTACAATAATTACCAGGCGCAAACGTCAAGTCGTTTTGTTTGCTAGCCCTACTGTACTCGCCACTCCATAAGAAGATTCTGCATTTTGAAACTAATCACACCTTCACATCAGCCCTGAATTGTTTAAAATACAGTGACTTGGTTTGAAGAGGATTCTATGGCAGTCTGCTTCCAAGAACGGAGGTTGTTTTGCGTGGAAGATGTGCAATTTCACTGATAGAAAGAAAAGTTGAAATAGATGGTCTGTCTTTAGCTGATTCTGCACATAAAAGTCCCACATGTCTGAAAATTTTTACACAACATTGTGTGATTTTAAGTTAAATTTGCTAGAAGACAATGATAATACTGTGCATACACCAGTGACCAGACGACTCAAATAGTAGTCATCACTGCAACAAGCTCGGCCACATGAAAAAATGGGATGCTGAAAATCTTCCATCTATTATGAGATCATGGACTCCATCTATTATGCTAACATAAATGGGATGCTAACTAGGTGAATTCTTGTTGTCCATCCGATTGATCAATTTGGTCGTCAAAAAAAAGAAGACTATTTTTAAATGAACCCCATTACATCACACAGAGAAATTTGAAAGCTTACATGGAAAGTTATTTTGTCGGCAACCGCCCACTACGGTTGGGCAGTCAAAAACATAGGACTTTGCATTCACTTGGGAAATAATCAAACGTTCACACCTTCGCATTAAGATTCGATGCGCTGGAAAATCATCAGAGCTCCACTCACTGTGCTCTCACAAGGAAGCGGCGCGCCTAACAATAACACCCAGGCCCTTGTACTAGCCCAAAACAAAGGTCCATTTGTTGTGCCCAAGAGAGAGGCATCGTCCGAGATTTAAGGCCCGAGCCAAGCATACTTATTCAGTACTTTAATTACTTGACGATGGCCCAAAGTTGAAGGCCCACCGCTAGGAGGTCGTGATTGGATAACCCGGGGCAACCCATGATCTACGAACCGCCAAGATCGGGCCCGCAGCTATGGGAAGATTTCATAGGTATAGAAAAATGTAATGATCCCCAATCATATACTATCCAAATCAATCAGACAAACATTATCGCTTAGGAAAAAGTAAAATAATCCACGACATTACAAATTTCATCGTGATCGCATCCCCTATTACCAATAAGGAAGGAGATCATCCCCAAGTAAACTGTTTATACATCCATCAAATCCGATATGGACTAAAATAAGAAATATCCTCATCCAGTGGAATGACTCCTAATTACCATCCAACTGGTTGAACATCTACTATAAATACATGGTCACCCCAGCGATGAAAGGTACGCCAATTCTAATATGCACTCCTAGACCCATACTCATATACCCTCTAAGTCTACATTCTCACTTTTCTCCTCGTAAAGAACTGATTTAGGTATCGGAGCACACCCGCACACTCACCGACCTCTTCTTCCTTGTTCTCTTGCAAAGGAGTGCTACGTCCGTGGCTCGCAGATCATCAGGGAAGGTAAAGATCCCATTACCGACCCATCCAAAAGCTCGTGATCCCACCGCCAAAGATCCAGTTCAAACAATAATTTCATACGCTCCACAGCCCGGGCCCGGTTGAAAAGGCATCACTGGGCCATGCCGCCTCGCGGAACGACATTCTTTTTATATAAATATAACTGATTCTCGCTTATTGATGGTATCCACTTAACACAAGTAGAGCAACTAAGATCCGCCATAAGGATGCAGGATCCACTGTGAAGACGGCTGACAGCCAGAACACCTTCCTAGGACAAGAGAAGCTAATGCAAGTTAATACGAACGGGCTGAAGCACTTCATCACAATCAACGCCGACATAGAAGAGCTTGGAACAACTTAATGTACGATGCAACATCCATGGAGACACGACTGTACCCACAGAAGGCCATAATGCTCCTCCCGTGAGGAGCAACTCACACTACATTCCCGAGAGGTGCCTAAACAACAAGAAGGCAGAAACCACCTCAGCCAGGGGGCATGGACCATACTCGCTCCCTCGCTTAAGAAGGAAACAGAGCAATACTCGGAGGACATGTCATGAACGAAGAACTACATCATCTCAAATGAGAAGAAGAGCAATCAAGGGGGAGCAAGTTTAGGATCTTTCAACCGGTGAACTCAACCATATGAAGGAGGTGGCTAGCTGACGCGCCTGCATAATATGGACACCTGTGCAAATAAATCAATCACCCCTTCACAAATGAGGTGCTGCACTACTCCTTCCCAAATAAATTCGTAATGCAACAAGTGGAAACATTCGATGGAGTCAAAGATCCAACACCTCAATACTTACAAAATCAAATGGAGCCGCATGGGTATCAGACTCGCGGCGATGCGTATTCGCTTACCACACTGGGTGCTGGCGCAAATTTCAAATTTCGGGTTTAATGGTAATTCCACCTTCATCAATTTCTTCATCCGTAGAACTATTCATTATGCTTCGGCTCTCCCACTTCATCTGAGCTGTGACGCATGTAAAACCGAAGCTACCATTCCATCGACCGCAAGCAGGGTTCGCAGTGCGAGTCCGGGTCCCACAGGTAAAGATTCAACGCCTAGTCCCCAAGATAGACGTACCCGATGAGAAATTCGCAATCATCGCATTCATTGTTGAGTTGGGAGTACAAATGATGATCTACTGTTTTCCATCTCAAAGAACCCTAAGGCATATTGAGAACGCGAAAAGCAGAGAAGTATAAACGACGCAGAAGCCCTCATCTCCAAGAAGAAGAGCCTCCACCTACAGCAGAAGAGAGTGACAGATAAACGACTTGCGACGGCTCCCAAAGACAAAGCGTTTCGAAACATCCCTAAAGAAAGACGGGAGAACGTAATCCCCAAAAAGGCGTGGAAACCTCAGGGATCGTCTGGGCCCACCGCAATTCGAAAGACGACGACGCTATTCGCCCCTCAAAGAACACTCCCCAATGTTCTCAGTGTCGCAGTCCTACATGAAGTAATGAATGAGCGCTTCCCGAGACGGCCAACTCGTATGAAGCTCTGATCCCGCCACAAGGGATAACACCAAGTATCAAGTGAGTTCCATAGGGACTATGGACAACGACTGACAACTCAGATACATCTAAAGAGAGAAATATTTAATACGGCGGCGGATACTCCGGCTGCTTCATATCTCCAGAAACAGCCCGTAATCAGCCCAAATCAAACCTTTAACCAGCCCTAACTCAATCAACCGCCAACAGACGCAACTCAAAGACCAAAGAATCCTCGAGAAATCCGTGATCTCTGGAGGATTCAAGCAGGAGGAGGGATAGCCTTAGTTCCAAATTTCTCTGGCGGCCCACTCCGCGAAAAACATCGTGTCAACAAGAATGGAGGAAATACAAGCCAGATCCAACCGCGCGCCGACACGTCCATCACATTCTCCTCGACCAGACCTCGGGAGGCAATACCCCATGACAACCTATCGTGGTTCGCGTAATCGTACAACAAACAATTTCATCGGGTTCTAATTGACAATGGCAGTCGATCGACATCATCTTCACAAAATTTCTCTGATAAAATGGGCGCTGAAGAGAAAATCGCGCTCACAACACACACTCCTGCTGTGGATTTCTAGGAGAAGGTATTAATTCCTCCGGTTCACCATAACCGGTGCCTCACCCCCGAGAGCCCTGCCGTGCAAACGACAATGCACCTGCAAGTTCCTCGTCGTAGACGCCCCGTCAGCTTATAATATGTTGTTAGGAAGACCCTCTCTCAATGCAATAAAAGCCATCCCCTCCGCATACCATATGATAATCAAATTCCCAACCATACACGGAGGAAGGGATGGGTTGAGGAGATCAACTGCAGCCAGTGGAATGCTACAATGCTCCATGAAGGCATGCGCTTGACAACGTGGATGTGGATGAGCTTGACATGCGGGACGAGGTGCTCACTCGACCCGAGCCCTCAGAAGAGCTAGAACCAGTATCGCTGGATGACGACCCGGAACACCTCGCCTATATCGGCTCCAAACTAGCAGAAGACCTCAAAAGCCTCCTTACTCGCTGAGAGACGTACGTAGGACGCCTTTTGCATGGAAGCAAAGTGGATATGGGAGGAATTGACCGCCAAGAATCACTGGCGCAGTCGAACACCACCCGTCTTTAAACTGATAAGCAAAGCGAAGGAGCTTCGCACTGCAGAGACAAAGCCATCAATGAGGAGGTCTAAGAACCCTCCGTGCAAGAGCAATCAGGAGGTCAAGTATCCCGAAAGATATTAACGCCAGACCGGGTCAAAAAGAAAATGCGCGGCGACTCAGACGACTTCATCGACATAAACAAAGCGCGCCCAGCGACTCTTTGCCAAGGATCGACCTCATCGTGGACGCAACGCCGCCGCGAACTTCTCACTTCATGGATCACTTCTCCCGGCTACAACCATATCAAGATGGACCGGGGAGGACCAAGAAAAGACTCATTCAATACAAAGGCAAGGAACTTATTGTTATCGTGTGATGCCATTCTGACTCAAGAAATGCAGGAGCTTCACCTATCGAGGTTAGTAAACCAATGTTCCAAAACAAAGAAAATAACTATGAAGATACATCGACGACATGCCGGTAAAATCCACCACGTTCGTAGCTTCATACTGCTCACTCTCTCCGAGGTGTTCCGGTGATCCCAGAAATTACAACATGAAATCGAATCCGTACCAAATGTGCCTTGGGGTATTTGACCAGAATTCCTTAGGTTTCATAGTCAATCACCGAGGAATCGAAGCAAATCCAGACAAAATAAAGGTCATGGCTCGATATGCCATCACCATCAGTATAAAGCAGTCCGACTAACAGAGGGGCTGATCATGCTCTAAGCCGAATTCGCATCCGTGGCAATGACAAAGTGCCACTTTCTTCAAAAACTCGAAGAAGGCCTTCCAGTTGGGATGCTAAGTGTGAAGAAGATTCACAAGATTAAAAACATACCCGAGTTCTCCTTAAATTCCATTCTTAGTAAGTCCTGCTGAAGGGGAACTCTCACTCTATACTTAGCCGTGATCGCATTTCTCAACCACGCGAATACTCAAGAGACAAAGAACGAGTACAACACCCAGTTTACTATTGTAGCCGAGCTCTGAGAGGAGCGGAGGAGAGGTACCCAAGGATGGAAAAATTAATACTGGCGCTGGTAACCGCAGCTCGGAAGCTCCGCCCCTATTTCCAGGCTCATACCATAGAAGTCCCAACAGAATATCCGATGAAGCAAGTATTGCACAAACCAGAAGTCTCCTAAGGCCATGCGAAGGGGCCATAGAGCTGAGCGAGTTCGAGCATCGATACAAGCCGAAATCGTAATAAAGGACAGTCCTAGCCGACTGGCCATGGAATTCACCCGGCCGTAACTTGCTCATACCACTCACGAAAGGGACGACCTCCCAATTTGGAAACTCTCTGTAGATGGAGCCTCAAATGCACAAGGAAGCAAATACAGTTCAATTCTTTAACCTCTCTGCATGGGATAGATATCAATACGCGTCAAATTCCGATTCCATACTTCCATCAACGGCCGAGCATGAGGCCGTCACATGAAGCCCCAACCTCGCCATCTGACAGTTGGATCAAATTAGAGGTATACAAAGGACTCCTACCGGTGGTTGGGACAACAAGATACCTACACTCCGCCTAAAAGTGAAAGGATGATTCGATATCTCCAAAAAGTTCGTGACATATTAAACACCTGGTGGTTGCCCAGTCAAGTATGTCCCCAGAGTGAGAACTCCCGAGCCGACGTCAAGTAAAGTTAAATACAAATTTCACAGAAGACTCCAAGAGTTCGACACTGTCGAATACCCGGCGAACCTCTAATCGACTTCATACGGGAAGTTTGCTGCCCGCGCCGGGTCCAAACCGACTCGATGGAGCCCATCCGGGATTATATTATCAATTTAAGCCTACCAGACGACCGAAAGAAGCGCTTAAAATAAGGCGAGGTCCGCTGTGTTTACTCAATCACAAAGGAAGCCCCACGTTTAGGATTCTTCACACCTTTCCTTAAAATGCATCGCAGAGAAGACACCGAGTACGTTGGCCGAGAGAAGTACACGAGGGCATATGAAGTGTGGAATCATATCTGAAAGCCGAAGCATTAGCAAGAGGCAAAGTCTGAAAAAGGTGGATACTACTGCCTACAATACTCAAAGATGCGACCGGACGAATAAGAAATGCAGACCGGTCAAAGAGCACGCCAAGATCTCGCCCCGGCCGAACCCTGACCGCCGATCACGAGCCCCGTCCTTCCAACAAAGGTTTGGACATACCGACCCCGCCCATTGGTAAGGGCTGCAAATTCATAATCGTCGCAGCATCACTAAGTGGGCGGAAGCCGAGCCCTAGCCACAATTACAGAGCGTAAGATACGCACTTTGCGGTGGGCGTGCCATCATATGCGTTTGGTATTCCAAGAGCCCCGTATCATAACCCAAACAAATGGTATTAACGCCACCAGATTTCGTGCCGAGCCTCGAATTGGGTACCATTACTCATCTCCAAGACACCCAAATCCAAATCCGACAAAGTCAAGTCACCATCGAACCCTGTGCCGCCTTTAAAGACCAAATTGGAAGACTAGCTGAAATTGGGTAGAATACCTCCCCGAGGTACTATGGGCCTACAGGACGACACACGTGTCAAAGAACCCAGAAACCCCATTCGTCTCAAATGCTGGCACTAAAGAAGCAGCCTGGGCTGGAGGTCGGAATAAAGTCTCCTATAATCGAGTTAGCACCGTTGAACACAATGACGGCCCTTTCACTAAACCCAGATCTCCTAGATGAAAAGCGACAAGCCCTAAAGCCGCACAGAGGACTATCAAAGCGAAGACGGCCGAGGTACTACAATCAAAAGTCAAACTGGAATATACATGCCGGGTGATTTAGTCTTAAAGTAAAACCTCGCAAAGAAGGAAGAACCCTGCATTATGGAAAACCAGCCCCAACTAGAAGGTTCTTATATCATATCTCGAGTCGCCGTGCCTGCAATTATGAGCTCCGCATGCAGGAAGGAAAATCTTACGCATACATGGAATGCGTAACATCTGCCGCTTTTACCAAGAGTATCGGTTTGTAATGTTAAATAAAGCCTTATCGATTCTTATGACAAGTCGAGCGTTGGTTGATTATTTAGTTAGACATCTCAAACAAGCCCGTATATGTAAGATACGTAAAAGGCACAATGAGAAGTTCATGTGATATAAAAGGAAAAGTTTCTTTATTTCAATTAAACTACATTCAAGCATAACTGGCAGGTCATCGATTACATTCAAAGCATTCAAGACAAGCAAAGCCTCAAAAGCCAAAAAGCGGAGAAAGAAAAGAGGAGAAAAGAAAAGGGAGGCAAAGGAGACAAGATGTATCGAAAAGAAGGAGAAGGAAAAGAAAGAAGTGGAAAAGAGGAGAAGCAAGAAAGGGATGGAAGGAGTTTGGTGTGAAGAAAACAAAAAGGGGAGAATGAGATGTGGGAAAAAGATGAAAAAGAAGGAGGATGAAAGGAGGAAGGAAGAGAAAGAAGAATGCAGCACGGAGAAGGCGACGAAGAAATGCATCGCCTCTCCGGACGCAGAGATTCTCAAAGACGGCTGTGAATAACATGACCCTGCATAAAGGAGACTAGGGAAAACACAACTCCCGTAAGGCAGTTTCCAAGAGTCCGCTCCGTAGTTCCGTGTGATCCCCGAAGACTACCACTTCGACACTTCCATCTCACACAGACCCAAATACGCACTCACAAAAAAAGCCAAAGTATTCGGAATAAACTCTTTAGCTATGAAGCCCATTTATAAGAAGATCAAAGCCCTTAAACCCGCTAACGCCCAAATTCCCTCCATCAATCAAAGATTAAAGATCGCTCGCACCTTTCAAGAAACGGTCGACGGCCGGGTCCGCAAGAGCTCCGCCCAATAGCCACACGGATGAGCTTCCCCACCGAGTCGCACGCAATGACGAGCCTTCTACTGCAGCGCCACGCCACCAAGAGTCATCAAATTTCAAGCTACATTGCCACTACCGAACGCCACTCTACTAACGCCACTCTACTGAACGCCACCACTGAACGCCCACCAAGGCCATAGCGCCTTGCTTCGGGCAGCTCATTCTTCCGACGAGCCTTACTCCGCAGCCACGCCGCTCAAGAGCCGGGACCAAACAGTTACATCGCCACCCGCCTGAACGCCCACTCGCTGAACGCCACCAAGGCCACAGCGCCCGGAGCCAAGTAGCTCATTTTGACGAGCTCTTCTACTATGCAGCGCCACGCCTCGAAGAGCCACTGCACCTCAGTTACATTCCCACTACTGAACGCCACTCTACTGAACGCCTACCAAGGCCACAACGCCAAAGAGCCAAGCAAACACCGACAAGCTCTTCCCATCAATTCGTACAGACGAGCTCTTCCTAGCGCCATATAGTCGAGTCCGCTATCGGGGTCACTACGACGAGTTCACATAGACGAGCCCCCAAATAGCCATAGTCGAAGCCACGAATAGTGTTCGCTGACGGTGTTTCATTGACGAGCTTCTTCCTAGCAGCCAGACCGACGAGCTCTTCCTGGAAGATTTTCATATGGATGAGCTCGCCAACTGTTTCAGATTGACAGCTCTTCCCAAAGATCCTGCATGGACGAAGCTCGCCTAACTGCTCACACTGACGAGCTCCTTCCCAAAGATTTTACATGGACGAGCCTGGCCTAATCGTCTCGTATTGACGAGCTCTTCCTAGCGGTTCGCACTGACGAGTTCACATGGATGAGCTCCACCAAACCCTACACAGCCGTATTAACCTAAAGAAGTCGACCAAATTTCTCCGTAACTCAGCCAACAGAATCCACCAACTCAAATTGACGAGCTCAACTATTCAGCACTCGCCGCGCAGCCTAAGGAATCTGTTCTACTCATGCAAGTCAGCCAATGGAGGTCAGCCGCTCAAAATGACGAGCTCTGACAAAAATAGGTCATGCAACCTAAGGAATCTTTTTCACTATGCAAGTCAACCGACGGAGGTCACCACCAAAATGACGAGCTGATAAAGATAGGTTATAACCTAAGGAACGCTCTACTCAAGTCACCGACGGAGGTCACCGCTTCAAGATGGACGAGCTCGCCAAGAATAGTCATGTACCTTAAGGAATCGTGATCACCGTGCAAGACAGCCACAAAGACCAATGCCCACCTGACGAGTCTTCGCTATACAAAGTTATACAATTTTAGGAATCTAGCACTCGTGATAAGTTAACCCACGGCCTCAACGACTACCGACGAGCGACTCAAAATTTCCCTGTGACCACCCGGGGCCATAATGATTCATGAAGAAAAGTGGAAATACTACGTGAGAACGTGAGACGATAAAAATGAATATTTATTAAAAGGAGAGCTATGTCTCGCCCCAGTCTACAAAAGGAAGCAAGCATACAAAAGAAAAGTATAAAAGCTTCTGACATCGGAGGGCGTAAATGAATACAAAACCCAGCGCGCGATGAGGAGCAAGATTTACCTAAGAGGGGGAATGGCCGCCAGAGTATCCTGCTTCGAGAATAGTCTCGCAGAAAGACTCTCCGCATCCCCGTCACACTTCAGAGGACTGGGTTGAAGTCCAAGTCCGGTAGACATTAACGCCACTCAACAAAAGCGAGCCACCCAGAGGCCCACTAGCACCGGCTCGTCCTCAACTGCCAATAACGCCATCCTCCGAGCAACCAAGGATATTTTAATGGTGAAGATCCTCAGCACAACTGCGACACACCTCATTCAAATAGCTTCCACCAAATTTACAACCTCGCAGGCCTCACGACGCCGCCTGGGCAAAGACTTAAATTTCTGAGGCCTCGGCCACGAAGCCATGGCTAGCTGCGCCATTTTATCACACAGACGCCTACGCCACATGTAGCTCCTCCTTCGAGACTCCCAAGAATCCTCGCCTTGATGCGGATTTGTGCTCTCACCCCAACCGTCTCAAGCTCAGACGAGGGATCGCACTCATCCTGTGTCTCGACCAGATCATTCAACAGAATCTGAGCTCACTCTTGTCCTTTCTGCTTCGCTTCAACACCTGCCATTTCAACTCAATCTTCTACTTCTTCAATGCACGGTTTCGATCGCAGATGCTTTAGATCGGATTTAAGTCTTCCACCTTCAACATACGTGGCCTCGCTTCGGCAGCCTCTGGCCCCGCCTCGTAAGAAAAGAGAAGCCGCTCATTTTATAAATCCGGCGATTTACATGCTTCGCTTAGTTTGGCCCCATCTACACCCTCAAATGAATGGCTACTCCGCACATCAAACATGAAGTCAACATCCAATCCCCGGATCAACCCGAAACAGACACTACGATACGAAACTTACCGAGGGGGCAACCAAGGGATAGGAGCCAAAGTCTCATCAATCTGGCAAATAAGCTGACTTCAAGGTCAAAATCCTTAAGGATGGATAAGATCGCACCTGCCGCGAGTTCAGCATTGAAGAGCAAAGAGTCCTCATCTTCGTTAACCTTGATTCCTGATTTTCCTTCAATCCTTCCACCCCTTCGAGGAGGTGGCCTGAAGACTCTCCGGCATGATTCCGTGACGGCACAGGCATAATCCGCCAACTGGCCGCCCTCGATGGCTCCATCCGAGAGATTTTGCCTTTACAAAGAGTCGAAGGGGGCAGAGCCTACGATCGACAGGAGCCTCCTACAAGCAGTGATCACGCCTCGCCTGGCTTCGGTTAAAGCAGCCCGGAGACGCCCCCACTTCTAAAACCTGACCAACCGCCGATCTTTCCTGGGCTGGGAGCCCGATTTTTTCGCTTGCGACCGGCTCTGAGACAAAGGCTCTTAACTGACCAAAATCTCTCCCTGGGCAGGAGGGTCATGCAGTTTCCACCCAAGAGATTCCCATGCGGCGAGGCAAGGGCCTCGAAACAGTAGAACGTGCAGACTTCAATTTCGACGGCCCAGGAATGTCCGATTTTATCAGCTTCGCATAAGGACGAGTAGGACATTCCGCCAACGCCAGAGCTACAACATTATCTTCAGCACTAAGGTCAAGTCGAAAGCACTGGAAGCATGAGAATACAAAAATCGTAAATATTCACAACCTTCACACAAGGCACCGAAAAATGTGAGCAAACAATCACGGATTATTGGGGGGGTGGTCCAAGCCACCGGAACGCCCAAAGTATCGCCCTGCCTGCTGATCGATTCCCAATTCATGCACCACTAACAAAAATAACATCCCTTCCACGACTCCATGGGAAGATGCTGAAGATCAAGATCACTGAGAGCTCCAGAGAGCGCCGGGAAAAATAAAGGAAGCCCCTCGGTAGTCTCCTTTAGGCTAAAAAAGATAGAGGAGCAGTAGCCACACTAGGGACAATCGAGCCCCCGTCTCCTAAAAAGGCCAATAAAGCTCCACCAAAAATGGCCCCAACCGCTGGGAGCGAGTCAGCGACAGACGCTGAAACGCTTCAGAACTCTTTCATAAAGGGATGTAGTGGAAAACAAAGACCATTGTCAAAGGTGACCTCAAAGAAACATACCATCCCAGGCACGGAAGCTACATAAAAGTCAGGACGTCGGGGGTCCATACTCGGACGCCAGGAGGAGGTCGATAACGCTGCCAGCTGTGACCCCATACGAAGGACCGACTCTGCAGGTCCTGCTGCCACAAAACATGTCAATTTCGGGAGGATTTCCATGTAATCGACCCCCCAGATATTTGATCAGTTTATTTTCCTTTATCCTATCCAAGGAAGAGGAGGCACCACAGAATGTTTCCTTGGTCAACCACTTACAAACTACTGAAGGGTCCTTAACTGGCCCGTAACTGGAAGAACAAAATCAAGAGTCATCGCAATACGTAAAGAAGAAGAGAGACCTAGACCCATAATCAAAGCAAACAGTTAAAAACGAAACCCAATAAATTTAACCCTAGCGCCTCAGACTAATCAAGAAAAACCAAAAGGGTAGACGCAGTTGATCCTGTGAATAAGACTAAGAAGCCACTTCAAGAAAAATGCCAAAAGACTCTACACAAAAAGGTCAAACAGAGAACTCGAGCAACAAAGTAATGCAATCGCAAAGAGGTTAGGAGGACTTAGAAGCATGATCGAGGAGGTCTGCGAAAGAAACTAAAAGAAACTAGAAGAGGTAGGGGAAACGAGCACGAAAGCCCAAAAGTCATCATTACCACAGGACATATGACGGCGACTAATCCCTAACTAACCCACCCCAAAACAGACACGTGGAAATTGCATCCGATATAAGAAACGATACAGCCCTTGCCCACGTACACCGTGCACTCCAAGGGCCGGGGGCAAACTGATGTGGTTTAAAATGGGCCAGGCCCACTCACTAAGCGTTAAAGGAAGTGGCGACCCAACGCAATACCTGTGCCCTCTCGTACTAGCCCCAAACAAAGGTCCATTTTCTAGGCCCAAGAGAGGTATCACCCGAGATGAAGGTTCGGACCATAATATACCCATTTGAGTACTAAAACTACTTCGACGATGGCCCAGCCAAGGCCCAATTCACTTAGAGGCGCATTGGATAACCTGCATTCATGATCTACTTCAACTGCCAAGATCTACCCAGAGCTACTATGGAAGACTTCCATGTGCATGTAAAATAATGATCCCCATCACATACTATATCCAACCAATCGGGATCAAACATTATCATTAGGAAAGTAAAATCATCCACGACATTGATGTTCATCGACGGACTCTATTACGCCAATAAGGAAGGGAGACTATCCCAAGTAAACTGTTTTTTCTATTTCCTGTACCAAATCCGATATGGACTAAAATAAGAAATATCCCATCCAATGGGAAGGACTCTTAATTACCATCCAACTGGTTGAACATCTACTATAAATACAAGGCCACCCCATCGGTGAGAGGTACGTCAATTCTAATATGCACTCCTAGACCCATACTCATATGCCCTCTAAGCTGTTTAAGCATTCTCGCTCTTTTCTCTCAAAAAGAAACTGACTTAGGCATCAGAGCGGCCACGGGCACAGCCCTCACCGACCCCCTTCTTCCTTGTTTTTACAGAGGAGTGCTAATGGTCCAGTATCTCGCAGATCAACAAAGCAAAGGATCCTACTTCAGCCCAACGATCCAAAAGCCCGCATCCCAGCCTCGCCAAAGAATCCAGTCCGTGCCTCACGACCCTCATACGCTCCAAATTCAGCTCCGCTGAAAAAGGCATCATCAGTATTAATATCTATTTTCTGAAACTAGCTATGATATTTCTCTCTTGTGCATGTTTTCATTTCAGGGTCTAGAGATCTAGATTGAGAAATAAAGAATCCAAATCAACAAAAATGATATTTTCTTGTAACTACAGCTTCATGGGCACTGTCAGAAATGAGACAGACAGTCGGTCTTTCCTACTGAAATCATCAACATATATATTACAAATAAAGATTTATTTTCTTCAAACCAATTTCTGAGCAAACTTAATTTCTACCGGCTTTTGTAATGCTTGTAAATAAATTATTTAGATGATCGAATAACATAAGTTTTGGCTCCTTGAGGACTCTGTATCTACTGTAATCTGCCTCTCACTATGTGCAGGTGGCTTTGGGGAGGAAGATGAGCAATTTCACTACAGAGCATAGAGATAACAATTGAAATGAGTGGCCGATCTTTCGTTAATTCTTGCACACATAACAGCCCCACATGAATGCATCTCAATATTGTCTTTACCTGGATCGTCTGACTTCCAGCATCAACGGCGCGATGATAACCCGCAGTGCGGGGGTTCAACCCGCTGGCGGCCGCCACCTTCACATGATTATGTCAACAAAAGAGCGGAGGAAGAGATCAAGGAGTTAGCGCGAAGTTATATCTCATTCGTGGTTTTGGTTTTATACTCAAATTCCTCCTCGATTTGAGGAAAGATAACGAGTAATTTTGTGATGTGTCTCTTTCCTTATCAAGACTAGTTCTTCCTTATTAAGGATTAATGTTTTTGAGGAGTATGAGATTTGGATAGTGGGAGATCCGTGGATAAACATCCTGCATGTGATTTTCCCCATAATATAATTATCCATAGCACACTTTTCCATATGTAGGATGGCTGCCCTAGAGACTCTCGGGATCCCGCACTGTGGGTTTAAAACTCTCATGTCTAGTTAGTTCCCGTGATGGTTCAGCTACGCAGGCCAATTAGATTCGGGCCGTAGATGATGCTGGGCCCGAGCGGGCTGGGTTTATCGAGTTAGTTGGGTCTAGGCCTACACATGGTACTCACAATGCCCCCCATTTTTTTTGACTAGAGGATTGTGCCCTTCTAGTCGGGGAAAAATACGATGTCTCGGGACCCTAAGTATAGAGAATTGTAGGTTATTAATGCACATATGTTCCAATGTGCGTGATATTCCACAGGGCCCAATGCTCCTTTGAAGCCCTCCCTCCCCGATATATTGGGGTGACCGGTTCATGAAGTTTCCAATTGGTTCCTCTTCCGTTGCACGGTTTTCTCTCTATTGCGTATTTCTTCCTACCCGTATCCATAGCCGAACGGAGAAGCAGGAGGTGTAGACTTTCGTGAATCTCTACACCGTTTCATCACAATGGATATCAGAAGTTGGAGAACGACATCTATAAGCCACCTACCAGATGTCCGAGGTGGGAAGCCCGATTGTGCCAATTCCCCTCTTTCAAGGTTCTTCACTAGGCTAGGTCTCCTCGTTCCGGCGCTCCGATGTCGTACGGGGCCGAGGTAGTCATTCCTTCTTCCGCTGTTCTTCGCCAGTGGCCAGATGCCCTTTCTATCCTGCACCCTCCGGGTCGCACGCCAAGGTAGACTTGGCGAGACGAGAAGAGTCTTCAAACATAATATTTCAAACTCTTATTTTCTTCCACTTTTTTTTTTTTTCCTTTTGACAATTAGTCGGGTGTGGTTACTTGGACGGATTTTTATTGGTCTATCATGGTTTCTTGGATGCATTTGTTTTCATTTTATGTAACCATTAATGCCTATTAGCTCATTTTAATAAGATTTGGTTTTTGGACATACTTGTCCACCAAACTTTCTTTCATTCTTTTGCGGCGCGCCTGTGTGGGAGCAACCCACCAAGATGACGGTGAGAAGCCTTACTGACAGGAAAGTGTTTTTCGATTTTTTCAACTGACTGCCTTTAGGTTTCAAGACGGCCAATCTGCTCTGGGCCAAGCTGAAGTAAATCAGCCCAACACCAGCAACCTAGGCCCAAAGAACTTTGGGCTTGGTGTTTGATAGTCCCAAAGGGTTAGGTGCTTATAATCAGCAAGCTCATGTGTGGTTTAAATGCCTTGTAATATAAAACACTCATGAATACTGCTGCGGTGAGAGGCACGTTCGATACTACAATGGCTCCATCACGCATTTAATACGCCTATTCGCATGCTAATTCTACATGTGACAGGATCCAAGCAATTTCTTTATCGTTACTTAGTTTCCTGTACCCCAAAGATCGCACCAGAACACTCTAGAAGATTTTTTGGGTCAAGTAGTCGCGGAAGGTTTCCGACCATTTTTCGAACTTCGGTGGGTTTTTCTCCGCTTTGCTTCTGGATTTTGTTTCATGCATTTTTTTCAGGTTAGTTTTGTTCTCGTCTCGTTTGAATATGTACTTTCACGCGGATAGGTTTCCGACAATGTAACCGTACACAACATGTTTCGATGTATTCATTCCTAGGTGCGGTCCCAATAGCCGGAAGCTCTACCAGTAGGTTTTAGCCTCCTACTATCATTTCTTCACTAAGAGACTCCTAGTTTCATCCCCTTTCTTTGTTTGCCTGTAGAATGATGAGAGGTCAAGAGGAGACTTCCACCAATCAAGTTGGGCACAGAGGTCTGGAAGTGAGTCGCTCTACTACGAGCATCCTTGTGGCTTCTATGTCCTGGTGGAGGAACTAAGGTCCACTGTCGAGTCCCTTACGGCATTAAACAGCCGTCGAAGGGCCAACTTCCTCTACCATAGACGTTATAACGCTGCTCACTTAACTCCAGATAAATATACTGGACTTCACTCGTTATTGCCGGGTGAAGCAATTTCAGACATCACCCAGTTCCTCTTGCGCCTTATTCATCCAAATGTTTTTGATTTTAATGGGTTATAAGAAGCATCCTTCTCTACCAACCGATATTACCGGCAGAGATATGTTTCACCTATACTTGAAGTCAGCCAAGGGCCTACTGCCCATGTCCGCCACACCCTGGGCCACAATTTGTAATCGAGTCTTCTTAATTTCCTATGATGGGAGGCGAATGGGTTATGTCCCGGGTTGTGGGCCTCGTGGTACAAGAGGCCCGCCTCAGGACCCTTTCATGAATCAATCTCTTACATTCCTGTGTCAGTCTTGGGGCCTCACTCGCAAATCATGTTCTCGCTTAGATGACTCGTGTTTTAACACACACCGCTTTTCCTAATGTTAATCCAGTGCTTGTGCGAGGCCAAGAATAACTCGGATTAAGCAAGGCCGCCCGAGAACATTAGATGATTAATGGAGATAAACAGGCAGTAGAGCGCAATCATGAGCTTTTGCTGACGGCGAGGAACTTGCGAGAGCTAGCCACCTATGCTTTTCCTTACATCATCCCCGCTGCCTCTCGGCCTCGCTTCCCATGCAGCTCATCGAGGAGAGCACTTGTCTCCTCGACCGCTCCTCGTAAGTCAAGCCCGAGAAGCTCTTCTCTCGTGGGCTGGCCGCTAGAAGACGCCAAGGTCGCTACAAAGACCTTTAGTGAGGACTATCCACACCCGTACTCCCCTGGGTCTGGTCAAAATTTCTACCCTCTAGCCAGAAAAGAAGAAGAAATGAGATAGGACGAGGACTAGGAAAACGAAGGTAGCATCACAGGGTTGGAAAACTTCGTGGACTAGGTGGGCATAATTGCCAATTAGCTTGTAAAGGAGGAGGAAATGACTAGGCTTGCTGTCGGGTTTGCCGCATGAATGCATAAGCCTGCTGCGGGCTCGGAGGGTGAGTCCACCCCCATATCTAATGGGAAGCGTTCAAAGCGGTCTTCACCGAATGAGGAGGCCCGTGCTGATCGGGGCAATAATTTCTTAAATGACTCCCCGATCTAACCTTCAACAATCACCGATCTTGAAGGCGTCCCAATGAGGCCTGGCACCTCTGTAATAGGATCCTAATCAGGCCTTCCAATGTCAACAATAAAATTAGATAGGGACCCCATCAGGTAGCCGCGCCCCGACACTCTCGCCTGCTCGCTGACATACCGAGTCTGGGTGAGAAAGGTCGCCTCCGACCAAGTTCGTTACACGCACGCCTTTTGCAGAGAGGATCCATCCCCAGTGGGCATGGCTGCCCTTGGATTTGCAGGGTGCTCGAGAGATCATCCATCGCTGGAGCCCTTTTAACCATGAGGAGCCTCTGCTCACATATGCGCGACCTCTCTATCCTAATTACTCCCGAAAACAATGGTGGCTTGGCGAGATCGCATTCTACCTGGTTTCGCCTATATAAATAAGGAGGCTTTCTAGCCGGTGGTCGAGGATGGGATGCTTATCCGTAGCCATGACTTTCACTGATCAGCCGAGCTGGTACATGCTGTTTTTTAGTACTTGGTTACTAGTTCTGCGTAGTAATTTTCTTCAAACTTTTTCTTTAAAAGGCCATGACGGCTTATCCTAATATGGCTCGCCAAAGATAGTGGAATTTCACCCTATCGATGACGCCGAGAAGTCGCGCTACGCCCGGGCCACCGTTTCCAAGCATCAAGCCTTGGAGGCTTCTTTAGCCAAGGCAAAATCCAAGTCAAAACATTGGAAGTGAGAGGCCAAAGTCGGTGTGGAAAAGATTGAACAAACAGAAAAAGAATGGGACGAGGCCAAGTAGGAGGCTAAGGTGGCTCGGCTGATAGCTGCAACAGCAGGTGATGCTGAGGCAAGGGTGGAGGATGACCTGACTCGAGCCCAAGATGCCTTGGCACCATAGAGGAAGACAGCGCAGTAGAGAAATGAGGTCGCCTGGGCCATGACCGAGCAAACACTGCTTTTGCTAAAGCTTAAGGCATCTAAAGATGAGGTGTCGTCTCTTCATTCCCAGGAGGGCAAGGACAAGGAAGCCATGGAGGAAGACTACTAGAAAGCCATGGAACAGCTAGTTTATGGCTACTTCTGATGATAAAGCTTAAACACAAAGATTCCGGGCGAATGCCTAAGGATTCCGAATGGCATGCCTCCACCAATCGACCCACTTCCTCTAGAGTTTACACCTAGGGTGCCTCTGCAACCCCAATGTACCATCGGGGCTTGGCGTCGGCAGAGGTACATCCGGGCGGTGCTTAATGATGATCCTATGAGGACGTCGTCGTAGAGGAACAAGGCTGACTTCTTCCCCTATGTTAGTTTTTTCCATTTTGGGAGACTTTTACAAGGGGTGCCATTTTGTCACCAGCATGCATATTAATTCTTGTAATCCTTGGTGCATTTTAATGTAATAACAAGATACTTACCAGGACATGAGTCATGTTTGATAAAAATCCTAAGAGGACAACAACCGTGTCTGGACTTTTTAGATGCCAGCAGGACATCAACCATACAACAACCATATCTGGGCTTTTTTAGATGTTAGTAAAACATCAACCATATCTGGACTTTTAAGGCTTTAGTGGGAAACAAACTATATCTCGAGCTTTTATATACTACAGGACATTAACTATATCCGACTATTTAAGGCACCAAGTAGGGCAACAACCATATTCCAGCTTTTTAGATGTTAGTAGGACATCAACCATATCCGACTTTTAAGGCGCCTGACAACAAACTACATTCTAAGCCTTTTTTTAAAATAGAAGCAATTATTGCTTTCTGAGAAATGTCTAAAAAGATAATCTTTATTGATGATAAAATTCCCAACAAACATCGATAATACTTTAAGGTGCATAAATATTCACATCTTGGGCACAAGAGTCCCTTCGTCTACTTAGCATAAGACCCGACCGGTCCCGTCAAACTACCGTGTATGGTCCTTCCCGCTGCCTAACTTCGGCTCCTACGTGTCAGCCATGTTTTCAAAGACTCGTCTTTAAGACCAATTCTCTCTGTAGGAAATGCACTGTGGCTTTACATGCTCTGCTTGTGCAAGTTTCATAGCCTTTGTTAGTATGACGCTATGTGCA
>JAEQBH010008533.1:0-101459 GCA_016808115.1 Tetrastigma voinierianum
AATTATAAGAATGAAATCGTTGTATAGAATTTTACCTTTATTTCTTTCAACATGATTTATGAATAGACAAGCTCACTCATAAAGGAGAATGTAAGATTTAGGAATTCTTTTTCTTTTGTTGAAATAGCATCATCTCTTTAAGTCTTGGAAGCTAATTTATGATGCTTCTAAGTATATTCATGAATCTTAAAAGAACCTAATACCATAACTGAGAGAAGCATAATCAGGGATCAGGTTAGCTTCTCTCGGTAAGTTTTAAGGGTAAGTAAGCAAGCTGGAAAAACATTCCATACCCAAACATTGGTAATGTCATTTTCCTAACAGGAACTTAACAAGCTTCATCCAATAGTAGTATATCAAATCAAATCACTGAATCTTGTAACAACAGATTTCATTACAATCTAAAAGCTATATTCTATAGATGATAAAATTCATCACCATGGCTAAACCACAGGTGTCACCAAAATTTTACATGGGCATCCAGCATGGAAGCTGTAAAGGTAAAACACCAACTCTGTTAATGAAGCATATGGTTGAAAGAACATGCTACCCTAGATTTTTGTTATAACATCAAACTAGTTTTCTCTAATAGAATTGAAGTAGAATTGTTACATATATATATATATATATATAATATGCTAGTAAAATTAATTGGGTCAAGAGAGTAACATACAACCAAATGGTGCAGTTTCCTCCCACACTTCTTTGAAGTGACATCTGGCAAGGTTTAAGACCAAGGCGTGACGACTGAACTTACAGGAATTTCTCAAAGAGAATGTTATCAACAAGAGTTAATTGGATCTGATATGGTAGTCTCATCAGAAGAAATCCCCTGAAATAAGGAATCTTTCTCTAATGGAAAAGCTGCTCTGTCATCTGCAGCACATGTTTCAATGGTAATTTGCAGTCATCTTGATGGGCAGTTCAAATGTCTCCTTGTGGCACATTAAATAATCATAAAACAACAATAATATGCACTACGCTAATTTAGTCCTGCAGAGGACTATCTGAAGCTGAATCACATCATTGCAATGGGTTTTATTTCTTACTGCTAGTACAGCTTTTTCATTAGGCCTTTTTAAGGACCAATCAATTCAAGACGAAGAGAGAAAAATTGACAGCAATATGGTGAACTTATTCAAGAGTTTTCAGCAATTGGGCAACTTCTTTTCATCCTACAGTCATTGGGATTGAGACAAAGGTAGATGCAGTACCTTTTTCATGATCCAGGGGAGGACTCTAGGTTCTCCTTTGCTGTTAGCTGACATAAAAGCTTTTCCTTGACCGCCCTAGCAGGGCTTGTAATCAAAACTTCTGGACAAGCCTGTAAAGAACCTTCCAAAAGGAACAAAAAACATGATGTTCTTGTGGTAGGAGATGCAAACAGGTGATATTCATAAAGCTTAACCTATAAAAAAGGAATGAGGTTGTGACTGAAAAAAACACCTGCCTTAAAAATGGAATGCATGTTTCCAAGCATGTCACATAGGCATAAAGTAGTCAAGCTCATGATTTTGGATTCATGCTTCATATCATCCAATGTACATAAACTATTCCTGGGATCAAAGAGTAGTATATCATGAACCAGGCAAGGAAGTCCCTTGCGACAGTGAACTATGGTACAAGAAATGGTAACTGGACTACCTAACATCACAATTGGCAGCTAAGAAGTCCCCAAAGGTTACTCTTTGTGGGTGTGTGTGTTTTTGGCAGCATAAAAGGTGGTAACAATAGAGAGACAAAAAATCTTAAGATCAAAGCTCATATCTGTAGCAACTATTGTCAAGAAGTCACCACATTTTCACTACAAATTGGGATCTTGTTACTATTCTAAACATTTCTCTCCTGCAAGCTTTTAGGGAGAAAATCATAAAAATATCCCAGCTGCATTAGGCAATTCCATTCTTTTGCTCGATAATTCATTTTTCTCCAAGTAGTACTAAATAGCAACGAGTATTGACATGCTCTGCATTTATCTACTCAGGTGATGTGCAAAATCATTTGAACTTCAGAAACATTTTATAACATTTTTAGTGATCAAAGATATCATTCTCTAACAATCTAAAACCTACACATTCTTTATGGCTAATATAAACCAACGTATACTTGTTAGCTCATAGGGTTTTCCACTACAAATCCCACACTTGTCATATGCACATGCTTTCAAAACATTTGGTGCGCCAATGGTGTATATTGTGTGCAATCTAAAGTTAGACCTAGATTCATGTTCAAGAAGCAATTTCTGTCAAACATAGTCATTATTGTTATTAGTTATGAACATTTATAACCAACAATTGGACTATAATCCACATTTTAATGAAGTGCTAACCATAAGCAGCTTCATAATTGGGCACTTGAAATCTTTGGAGAGGAACAGATATGAAAACATGAAGAATTAACTTCGAATCAAGCATCAAGAACAACATTTTAATCATTGGCGGAATATAAATGCAAACTGTCAATACAGATCATGCATGAACCTACTATCCCACAATAATATATTGCAATGTTCATTGATGGAGCTTAGACTACAAAGAGACCAGATAACTGATAGTCCATGTGCCTTGCGAAGGAACCAGAATGTTTTAATGAAGCTAATACATGTCAAAATTGCAAGGTATTTGATTTTATGTGTTCAAGGATAACTTGGCAGTGTAAGAGATATCATCGGGCCAGTCTACGTAAAATCAAGGTTTCTGAGTAGTTTTTCTATTGGGTTTTTTTTTTTTTTAAAGGCAGGAACTAAATCATTGTTTATATTAGATAATTTATTAAGCACGGTTGGTAATGCACATAGCTAGTGTCCTAGCCTGATACGAGAGCAGAGAGTGAGAGGAAGTTCAAGAGAATGACAGTAGTTTCCTAAATGGTTCCAGGTGGAGACAGTATATGGGATAGTTCGGGGTTGACATTTAGTGTAGAGGCCACTGTAAAAGGATTAAGGATTATAACTTGAATTATCATCTATAAGCAGAATGTTGAGGCTAGGTAAGGAAGTTAAAAAGCCCTCAAACAATGGTTACTTTTTGTTAAGTCCTCCTACAAGCTGCTGTCTTTGGAAACTAAGATTTCCTTTGTCAAAGGTGTAGGGATCCAATATTTTCATCCAAGGTTAGTTTAGGTGGGTGATGTTTGTTAAAAGGAAGTTGCGACAATTGGCCAGCTTATGCTAAGGGGCAGGATTATAGTGAATTGTTGTTGCATTAGCAAATAGGAGATAGTCAAATCGCCTGCTCATTTTGGATGACACAATTCACGGCTTGTGGGTGGGTGGGTGTGTGTGTTTTGGTCGAGAGTTTTCCTGTGTGCAAAGCTTGCAACACCCCATGAGGGTGTCTTTTGATTAAATTTGGCTCGGTTTCTGGTTCCTAATTTAGACCAAATTAAATCTTGTCAAACCAACCAAACTAAATTAACCTTTCTAATTGACCAAAAACCCAAATCCACATGGTGGCTGATTTGAGTGGGATTGGCCGATGTAGCAGGCCTAGGTCAGTATTCTTTCCCCAAATCTCGGGCTTCATAATTTTTCAGACTGTTTAGAAATATTGTGGATTTTGTATAGCTTTATCAGCCCATATGCTTTTCCATCTTATATATTAGCAAATAACAAAAGAAATATATATATATATATTTTGATAAGTAGAGACAATGTATTATTAGCAAAACAGGGGCGAGGCCCCGAGAGGATATAGGATAGAAAGAAAAGCAAGCAAAAGACCGGCTTGTACATGAAATATACAAACCTTTCGAAAAGACCAAAAAAGGGGAGAGAACACACCAGCCCCTCATTTAGGCGTAACCACTCGAGAAACCTATAAGTGAAGAAATTCCTTCACCTATGTACATGTTGTTCCAATCCCACAAATTAAAGACAAAAGAATGCTTTAACCTTTGTATAACTAAGAACCCATTCTTGAAGGCTAAACAATTTCTTTTTTTTCCAAACTGTCCAAAAAATGCACACAGGAACCGACTTCCAAACCTTAGACCTTTTTCCCTCACAAAGAGGCCTTTCCAGCGAGAAGCGCTTCCTTGATTGATTTGGAGAAAACCCGAAAGCCCAGAACAAAGGAATATGATCTCAGCGAGGCCCGGCTATAAGACAATGAAGAAGGGAGGTGATGAATTGTCTCTTCACCCTAGCGCTAAAAATGTGGGAAGGTGCCATCCCCCTCTTTGGAGTTTGTCCGGTTAGGACCTTTCCCGCTCGGCTTCCCGAGCACGGCGCCTTAGTAAGGGCATTGGGCACCTAAATGCCCTTTCTTTGGAAAGAGAGTGCGAGAACTTGAGACCCGGTGAATTAAGCTTCGCGATTGTGAAGATTGTTAGCGGTAGTAAGCCTTCCATGAGCGTATCCATCTCATCGGTGACCACTCTCATACGGAGAAAGAGAGGAGATTCTCGACTAGATCAAACTCCCGATCATTAAAGGCCACTAACAAAGTGTGGGATTCAGTACTGCGGAACCATGAAGAGTCTAAACATACGCCACGCAGTGGCATGCTTGTTTGCGACAATACCAAAGAGGAAGGAAAGAATGCGAGGGGGTGAGGTACCGCACTACGTCAATCTAGAAGTGAATTCTAGTTCCATTCCCAACTGCGAATTTCCTAGTTATCCTTAACCCGACCCAGTTCATGGGATGTCCTTCAAAGACCCTTTCAGGCCCCTCGGACCTCCTAGACCCCGACCAAAATCGTCGGTCCCATATTTGAAGCGATGGACTTTTCCAGTGCATTCCATGTCCAAGGCAAAGCCTTGAATCCATTTCCCGAGGAGAGCCTTGTTCATAAGGGATAAGTTTCTCGACCACTAAGCGGCGGAAGGCCGCTGCTAGGTGCAAACCCGGCTTAAGTTTACCAAATGGGCTTTCTTCTCTAGGGCCCCACCACCCCAGAGAAAGTTCCTTTGCAATTTCTCTAATCTCTTAGCCACTATAACAGGCATTCTGACCATAGACATCTGATAGAGAGGAAGACTCGCAAGGGTACTTTTGATCAAGGTCACTCGGCCCCCTTTGGAAATGTAATTCCTCTTCCATAGGGCAAGTCTCCTGCGCACTCTTTCCTCGATGTTGTCCCACACTGCCTCAGACTTGTGAGAAGCCCCGAGGGGCAGGCCTAAATAGGTGGAGGGAAGATGTCATCCTAGAGCCTAACTCGACAACCAATGCGTGATTAACCACATTCCCATTGGAATCAATTCACTTTTATACAGGTTGATCTTTAGGCGGAAGAAGCTTGAGCCAGGTAAAATCCCGACTAAGAAGTTGGTCCTCTTTTGCTTCCGCGAGAAAGAAAATGATTGTGCCGTCCGTAAAGAGGAGGTGAATGCTCGAAGACATTTCCATTACCATTTCTGAAGTTGCATCCTGAAATGAAGCCACCTGCAGCAGCCGTTATAAGCATGATGCTAAGCACCTCCATTCCCATAATGAAAAGGTAGGGGGAAAGGGGTCCCCTTGCCTCAAGCCTCTCGAGCTAGGAAAGAAACCTGCCGACACCCCATTAATTAAAACCGAAAACCTGGCTGTGGAAATGCACCACCTTATCCACCTCACCCATTTGGGGCCAAAACCCATACGCAACATGACCTTTAGAAGAAACTGCCAATTTAAGTTGTCAAAAGCTTTTTCAATATCAAGTTTGCATATCACCCCCTGTTCCTTTCGTTTCTGCTAGTGATCAATGACTTCGTTCGCTATCAGAGAAGCTTTAGTAATTTGGCGCCCTTCCACGAAAGCATTTTGCGTGTCAGAGACAACTTTCGCTACAACTTTCTTTAAGCGGTTAGCCAGAACCTTGGCTAGAATTTTGTATAGGCTGCCTAACAAGCTTATTGGCCTGAAGTCCTTTAGATCCTCAGCGCCTCCCTTTTTGGGGATCAGACAAGGAAAGTAGTGTTAATGCTCCTGGTGAAGGTCCCCTTTACAAAGAATTCATGGAACATCTCCATAATTTCCTCCTTGAAATACCGAGTCACTGTAGCTGGGTGAAACCATCGGTCGGGGCCTTGTCCCCATCCGTTTCGTCGGAGAATGAGGAAGACTTCTTCCTCCATAAAAGACCTTATAAGGCCCACTAGCCTCTTCGAGGGGTTGAGAGAACGTGAGCGAGACCATCAATCTTGACCCTCCCAATCCATGTTGTCTGAAACGGCGAAAAGCATCGGAGATCCCTTCTCTCATCTCCTGGTCCTTAGTTAGACACACTCCGTTTATCTTGATACTAGCCAGAGAATTTTTCCTAAAGTGGGAGTTGGCCATTCGATGGAAAAAACCAGGGTTTCTGTCCCCTTCCCTTAACCAGATTTCTCTCCACTTCTGTCTCCAATGACTCTCTTCTAGGGAAGCCCACTTTATGAATGCATCTTTTGCCTCCTTTTTAGCCTTAGCTTCCTCCATGGAAAGCTCTCTCTTCTCTTCCACACGGTCCCCGAACCTGATTTGGGAAGAACTGTCTTTGTTAAGTTCCACTCTACCAAAACGCTCCATGTTCCAGGCCTTGAGTAACCTTTTGATTTCTTTAAGCTTTTTGGTGAGACGAAAACTTGGGGAGCCTTGAACAGACATCCCCTACCACCAGCTTTTGAGCAGATCCTGGAAACCATCCGCTTTTAGCCACATATTCTCGAAACGAAAGGGAATTCGGCCCCCCTTCTACGCCTCTCACGCCTCGACAAGATTGGGGCATGAATTAAGTAGGCACGGGCGTCACGTTCCTAGATGATCCATCGGTTAAGAGATTAGGAATCTATCCAAACAAGCCATTATGCGATTTGACATACCTCCTCCAGTGAAATTGCCTCCCAGGTATGGGCAGTCGACCAATTCGGATGCGTGATAACCTCGAAGACCTTCTCATGGGCAATTCAGCACGCCCATAGTACTCGCTCGAGAGAAGCGGAGTGACATTAAAGTCTCCCAGATGCACCCGAGGCCTCCATAAACCTCTAATTGCCCCGGCTCACTCCCGAAAGGGTGACCTACCATCTTTAGAAAGAGGACCATACACACCGGTGAAAGCCCCGAACAATGTCATCGAGAGACATTCTGCCAGACAAACGAGACCGTGAACATACCCACTTCTTGTCCCGAAAGAATAAGGCTTCTTTGTCCACACCACGAGCAACCCGATCAAGATAAGTTTAGACCCAAACTTCTTACAATTAATCGGACATCATGCATCTTAGTCTCTTGAAGGCAGAAAATATCAAGCCTTTGATCTCTCAACACAGCTTTGATAAATCTTCCTCAACAAATATATCATTTCCCACTACTTGGATATTCCAGCTAACAATTTTTAAATTCATTGATAAACCACTCTTTTCCCCCCCTACACACTTTATTGTGCTCCTAAAACTGTTCCCCTTCTCATAGTTCACCGAAAATTGCAGCCTTTTTAGTTCCCTTTCAAATCTGATATTTTTGGCTGCTTCCTTGATGAGAATCTTCTTCCTCCTCCCTTACAATTCTTGGAAAAACATAAGAATAGACTTTTCCATTCCCAGCGTAGAGAAGCCCAAGAACTTGCTGAATTCATCAAATTTGCATTGAGTCTAGCTTTCCAGGAAACAGTCATCTTGGCTAACACTGGCTAACTTTAGCCCTTTCTTTGTGGTTACTTCTCCAGCAGTGCATTGAGATCCATCGAGACTAGAATCCTCGAACCTCATTATCGGAATACCAGCCTGGTCCTCCCTTTCCAAAATAACAAAGAAATATTTGTATAAACATTAAATAAAAAATACATAATATGTTTTACTAGGGATTGGATTAGTTTGATTAAAAGAATTCTTATAGCAATCAGACAGACATAAATGATTAGGGAAAGATCTAAACCAAACAAGGGACTCTACCCAAACCGTCAAGTGAAGGTCGGTTTGAATTAGTCAGGATAGTTTATATATTTAATTTTATTAACAAAAGTGTAAGATCTCTTGAAATTGCTACAGATGAGTTAAACAAACATAATACTACCACATAATTTGACTACATGGATATATCAACCCTGAAAATATCAGAACCATTAAGATTCTCAAGGCAGCACATAAAACATTATAGTTCACCTAGGATTAGTTTGAGTGGGTGCACCAAACAATTTCAAGTCTGATAATAAGAAACAAACAATAATGCCTGGAAAAATAATAAATAAATAATTAAAGGGGAAATGTTGTCTGAGAGCACATACCATCTGGAAGGCAGCCCGGAAAGCATGCAACTCAAAATTATGAAGACCAGCATCCTTGCCCATGACTCTCCATCTCTCTGCACTCTAATAAGAGCAGTGGGGTGAATGAATGTTTCTATATAAGGCTAAATGAACAATCCCTAAAAGAAAAGAATGATCAGCACGGTTTTCCAACAAAATGCAACTTCTTTCCTTAAAGAACTATAAGTAAGACTCTAGAAACCATAATCACTTGGCTGAGTGAGGATAACAGCCATTTTATTGTTGCCTCACCTGAAAATGGATATAAGCATCATCAAACTAATTATAAGCCATTTTATTGTTGCCTCACCTGAAAATGGATATACTCTTTCTAATGCTTAGTGAGTACCGGTAGTTAAATTAAGGAAAGAACTATAAACTAATTACTTTTCTACTCTACTAGTTCAAGTTGCCAAATATTTAACTTCTTTGTTATTCTAAAATCCTCAGAATTTTGATAAGTCTTCCAGCTTGTAAATGGAGACATCAAAGGTACCCCAGGTTTGAAGTGGCATCTTACTATCTCTTCTTGAATGTTTTCTTTTCTTTGAGGTATAAAGGAAAATACCAAAATAAGAGATTCCTTCTCACAAAGCTCAGATGAGTTCAGTTTTACAGAGACCAGCTAACTTCTAAACCTACAAGAATATCATTCTCCCAACAAGTCTACATTTAGTTTTAAGTTTTAACTGGTGAACATTAGAAACTGTCATAGATCATAACTCTAGTGACCAAATGAAGGGGACAAGACATGCAAGACACAGTTGCCCAATAAATTATACACCTTTGCTATCTGCATCCATGTCAAGTTAAATTCAATGGACCCACTGATTCAGTGCCTAACCGTCTTTCAAGTTTATGATCCAACAAATAAAAAAGAGAGAAGGTGCCACATTTTGCTTTCAGTTCTTAGTGATATGCTAAAACATTGAATTAACTTAGATAAGAAAAGATCTTTGAAGACCTTCATTGCAAACTGAACTGATAATAAGTGAAGTAAGATGAAAGTGTACCTGACAAAGCAAGGTCACGTGAACTTTTTCCAAGTGATAAGCCAGCTTGAATTGAATATGAAATACTCATTGGAAAACCATCGGGAACAGAATTCTCTACTTCTTCAGATGATGGATTGTAACAGCAACGATGCTACTTGTTGCTCTTACTTCTTTGCACTCTGAAAATGTCCTGATTCAGCTAAACACAATACATCCATGGTTTAGTCGCGGTATCTCGATCGTGACTCGGACGGTCGAGGCACATTATCGGTCGTGGTGTATCGTTGGCGTGTTAGCCCGATCGTAAAATAAGATGATTAAAATATTTAAAAATTATTAAAATTTTATATAAAATTATTAGAAAAATGATATAATTAAATAAGCTAAAAATTTAATAAAACAAATTTTTTTATATTTAAAAATAGGGGCTAGAAAAAACAAACGTTAAACTAAACATATTTTCCCTTTTCACTTGTTATCTTTTATTTTTGTTGAGAACAAAAAACAATTTTCAAAAATAATAAACAAATAGGCCTTAAAGCATGTTTTCTTATTCTTTTTTTATTTTAAGAATAGAAAGCAGTTTTCAAAAAATAAGAATAAAATAATAGGTGTTTTTACAGAAAATTTGTTCTCAAAAATAAGAATCCAATTAGGTTAAAATCTTATTTATAGGAAGTCAAATTAAAAACGAAAATTATCTTAATTTTAATTATTAACTAAAATTAGGAGAAGAGATTTTATGGTTCCTGGAGCGGTTACCTAGATTCGGGTTCCTTGTAGAAGGAAGATTTAGTATCACAATTGTATGGTTCCTGATTAGAATGAATATGCACCTCCAAACACAGTTGTTCAAGATAATAGAATTTTTTTTTAATAGGCAAAGATCAAATCTATTAAAAGTACCTACCCAAAGAGCATACAAAAAGTATAAGTGATGTATACAAAGATGCCAAAAGTACCTTCCTCCCTAGAAAGCCAAACAATGGAGTCCACCATAGAATGTACCTTCCTTTCTACAGTACCAAAAACTTACAAAACCAAAGCTAAAACTAGGAAATACAAACCGCTGCCCAATTAAGAAATAGAACTCAAAGAGGAACCCCATTCAAGGCTTTGGTAAAAACAGCCCACAAAGATGAGTAAAAGTAAAATATATCCCACACACCTCCTCTTCGGATCTCTCTTTGTTTTCAAAGATTCTTCCATTTCTCTCTTGCAAAACAAACCATACCGAAGAAAGACAAACAATTTGCCATACACACACACACACACACACACATATATATATATATATATATATATATATATATATATACTTTGATAGATAAGCAAAGACAAACAATTTTCCATATACATATATATAGTATATACATACATATATACATAAACACACGTATACATACATATGTATGTTGATATTAATGTTTAGCATAGTCATAGTATGTAGTTTTAGGCCACTTGTATTGTACTTGAAGGCCACTTGTCTTAATATATATATACGTTTTTGTTAGAACAGCTTCCATCGAGTCTCTACACCTATCCTTTTTTTATTAATTGTTTCTTGTTTTTGGAAAACGGGTTCGGCCTCAAATTGCCCATATTTTATTCGAGGTTTCCTTGAATTTGAAAGTAATCACTTAATGGGTTTCCATCATTAGGCTCAATCAATTAAGTCGTAGCATCTACAGATTACGCCATATCCCCACAATATTTATTACATTTTGAGATTTGAATCTTCCCTTTCCTTTCATTTATGTATGCTGAACCTTTGAATTCATTAGATCATAGAATCCCTTGAAAAAAGCCCTTCCTCCTTTTTCTTGCCTATCTTCTTTCATCTCATCTCTATCGGGGCCAGTATTTTATTTGATCGATAAGAAATGATTCTACCATTTACGCATCACCTTGATTCAATATACATGAGATATATACCACACATATGTGCTTCCCTTCTTCTCATCGTCTCATACAATTTTAGAATACTCGAGCGGTCGATTCTTTTTTGTCTTAGCTACCTTTCCGAATGAAAGCAAGGAATGTCTCATTATGATCCCCGAGATTGCATTTATTTGAATGCATCTTATTTCACATTTCTTATCTTTTCCTTAGTCGCACCTTGGAAATGGACCCTCACATAACTTCGATGGGAATTCATTAATGATTGTTAATGATCACTAAGTATTAATATATTTCAAAAATGAATAAAATTATATTATAGAATTCTAATGTATATGTATACTAGAATAATAAGATTGTAATCTAATAATTAGATAGAGAATTTCTACCCTAGATAGAAAAGTATATGATATATGATATGTAATCATATCACATATGTAATAATATTATAATATAAAATAAAAAAGAATTTCAAATGTATGTGTGTGTATATATATATATATATATATATACATATGTATACTACATTGCGATAGAAGTGCAAGAAAACTGGCTTAGTGACCATTTCAAGCTTGGCCGGATTGATTAGGTAAGCCAGGCGAGCCCCTTTTAGAAAGGGCGGGGCCGCGGGCTTCATTTGAATCCGACTCAGCCAGACTGGCAGAGCCCCTGCGGAGCCCTTAGGCTGCCCATAAGCACCTTGATAGGCCGAGTCCCTATCTTATGTTATTTTTAAAAAAAATACATAACACTCTATTATAATATATATTTTGTTAAAAGTTTATTATATAAGTCAAATAAAGGTATAATTTAGTTGGTGTATTAAATTTTAAGCTAGAGGGAGGAATTAAATATAAAAAATGGTTTTAATTCTTGGGTCCACCAAGCCTGCCAGGCCCACCCATCTTAGGCCCCTCAGGCCTGCCCGTCCTAGGCTCGTGGGCTAGGCCATGGGCCTTAAGAAAATGCAAAGCTCGGCCCAACCTGGCCCATTGACCGGTTAATGGCCTATAAGCCCAGGTCGAGCTAGGTCGTGGGCCTCATTTCTTCGGGCCGATTGGCTTGGCCCATTGGAGACCCCTATATAGGTATACATACATATGTATGTGAAAGAATAGAAGAAAAGAATACTTTTCTTATTGATTGAATGAGTGAGTGAGTACAAAGTGTCTGATCTACACATATATATAAGAGAAAATCTGATAAAGAGGCGAAGATAAGATATACGAGGAAGGAAAAATGTCTGAGGAATAAAATACAAACATGGAAAGAGGAAAACTGTGAAAGGAAGGTCCGTGGACATTCATACATGTTTACTCGGCGCTCATATTTGGAGCATATGAGTCGTAATAATAGAGGCTTTGTTTATTATCTTGTCGGAGAGAGGTCTAACGAGAGGCCCCGGGGAATGCTCGGCCAAGAGAAGGTGCGGAGAAGGTCCACGAGAGAAGGTTGGGTTTGGAAGATTCGCTGGGGAGAGATCCACCAGAGAAGGTGGGCTAGTAGGAAAGAGGGCTTGCTCCAAAATATGCATGGCTCGTCTGTGTGAAGGATAGAAGAAAAGAATACTTTTCTTATTGATTGAATGAGTGAGTGAGTATAAAGTGAATCAATCTCTACGTATATATACAAGAGAGAATACAATAAAAAATGAAGCAAGATAGGATATGCAAGGAAGGAAAATGTCTGAGGAAATAAAATATCTGAACATGGAAAAGAAACTATGAAAGGAAGGTCCATTGGACATTCCTTCTATGTTACTCAACAATGTATGTTGATATTAATGTTTAGCATAGTCATAGTATGTAGTTTTAGGCCACTTGTATTGTACTTGAAGGCCACTTGTCTTAATATACATATACATACACACCCACACACACACACCCCACACACACACACACACACACACACATATATATATATACACATGCATAGCTAGTCAAAAGTTGGATCTAAAGTTTAAGTTTATTTTGTGGATTATATCATAAATCTATATGTTAAGTCAGCTTGTTAATTTGAACTTGTCAAAACTTTGTAATATTTCATATAATATGATATAATTCTAACCATTTCAATCACACTTTCTTCTATAAAATTAGTTTATTATATTCCTCTACTTCATACTTTTAATGGATATGCATACATATACATATTTTTTTCTAGTTATTTTTCACTATTAAAAAAAAAAAAAAACTTATGATATAAGGTACAATATGATGCAAAATACAAAAAAAAGTAGATAAACAATAAGCTTTACAAGTTAACTATGGTTCATCTCACTTAGTAGGCACATATCATCATAGATGTTCAATCATCTACTACAATAACTAGCAATATGGATTTCTACAGTACTTTGATATAGGAAGTAGGAATGGGTCAAAGATGTCTCTTTATTTCACTAAGCTAAAACTAACTACAAAGTTGCATGGATAACTTTGAAATGTGGTGTAATGTGGATCTCCTTATTTATTCCCTTTATTTACTATGCTAGACTTACTATAAAGTGCATGAATAACTTTGAAATGTGGTGCAATGAGGATGTCCTTATTTATTTGAAATGTGCTACATGAGTACAGGCTATTTTCAAATACATGGCTAGTATTTCACTTAACAATGGAAGAAGCCTTGACAATGGGAATAATATTCTTGTTCGCAACTATCTAATCAGTTATGACCAATTAGATTGTTAACAAAGAATTTAAAAAAGAAAGAGAACAAGAATAAGAGAAACTTTTGGATTGACAAGTTATATATGAATTTTTTTGGAGATACCAAGTGGCCCAAATTTTATATTGAGTCTATTTGCAAATCAACTGGTATGAGTAATTGGTGGTGAACCTAGTTGTACCATATAAAACGAGTTACACCCTCATTTTAGGGCCATACAGAATCTCATTATTTTGGAAACAATGTTTGTCACAATCAAGCATCACTGACATCTCTTATAGGGAACACCCTAGTCAAAGCTTGCTATCTTTTCCATCCCTAAAGATTTCAAGGAAGGTGTCACCCCTAAGAAACATTAAGGGAAAAGATCCTTTTGCCAAAGTGATCTGGATGAAGTGAAGAATTTCATTATACAACAGGAGGTCAGCCTATATTTGTCATTAGTTACCTATTAATTTGCATCTGTAAATCAATGTAGTGGGGGGCTTCTTTTTCCAGAATTAAAAAAACCAAGATTCGCAATCTAAGCATACTTATTACTCACTAGCATTTTGTTACTGAAGGTCTCCACATGCATGAAGTCCAGCAAGAACCAATGAGCACTCATTATCTACACCACACAAAGAAGGCAATCTTCTCTCATCTAGACTTGCATGAAAGAGTTGGCTTATGCTTTGTCCAATCTGCTTTGGATGCTGAACATCATCTTCATACAGTAACATGTCATTCACAGTTTTTAACATATCAGCAGACAGTACACGGCATGTTACAGTCTTTGGCACATTCAAACTCCTACACCCTGACCTAATAGAACAAAAAGTGTTAAAAATAATCTAAATTAACCAAGTTTAATTATGGAAATCTAAGGTACCAACCAAGTTGACAATTTATGACAAAATCAGGTACCAGCACCATGCATTTAATGAGTCTCACTCATATGATTAATATTTTAGCATAAATTCCATGTCCAGACTAGCTGAATGGTATTTACAGACTAACAAATTCTTCATCTTTGTTACTTACAAACTCACCCAAAAGCTTAAGCTTTTTAAAAATGAGCCCACAATGCATACCGAGCTGATACCCTCCTTACATGTACCTCCAAAATGGCTTATGGACAAACAAATCATAATTAGGAATAAAACATGGTGGAATACTTGAGACTTATAGTGAACCAAAACTCTAATACCATATTGTGCTACCAATTGATATATCTATCACAAAAAAAAAAAGAAAACAGAGCTACCAATGATATAAAATGGTAAACTATTGGGAAACGGGTTTATAGTCTATACTGGACTAACAAATTTGATTTATTCCTTTATCTATTAAAAGAATACAATACGATCTGTCCAATCACATGTACTTCATATACAATGAGTTAACAGGTAATTAACCAAGTAATTTCATGACGAATTCCCAGATGAGACCGATCAATGAGCCCAACTAAGCATGCAGAACATGTAGCAATATACTGTCAGTGGCCTGAGAGGTACCTTAGGCTCCATTCTGTAATAAATACTCAACAGAAAAGGAAAACACAAAAGAAATAACAATTTTAGTTGATCATTTCCTGTACCCAGATTTACGCATCTGAGCTGCATAGTGCTTTTTGATTCGTTCTGCACGTGCATTTGTGATATTTCCATGATGAGAACAAGAATCAATTGCAACCACAGAGAGCTGATATTGAAAGGAAAGCACTTGTGCAAGATAGCCCTAAAACAAATTTTCAATCAGAAAAAAGACAATAAAATTATGTAACAAGTAAGCAAAATATTTCTGTTTTTCCAATAAATATACACAATAGCACTAAAACAAATTTTCAATCAGAAAAAAGACAATAAATTTATGTAACAAGTAAGCAAAAATATTTCCTGTTTTCCAATAAAGATACACAATTTTTCAATTCATCATAGAATTCTTTTCAATTAAATTCCTCCCACACCAAATAAAATATAAAAAAATAAAATAAAAACAAGAAAACGAAAAGGAAGGGTTGATAAAATATCTTATTCAATTTCCATTCAGGAACAAAATGTCTAGTTCAATTCACATTTAGGAGAACACCTAGTAGTCAGTATAGTGGACAGTAAAAGAGAAAGGTAATTTTCAAGCTCTTCTTCTCCACTTCCCTTTACTTCGAGCCCATCATTGGTTTACTAGCAATTGCTTGATCCAATGTGTTAGGGTTTTAAGCCAAATTGCTTGATATTTACCATTAGTCCATTACCTAATGTTTTAAACCTTATGATGAATCAGTAACTTAAAGTGGTATTACAGCCTTGGTTTTTGAGGGGTCATGTTTCGACCTTTACAGCTTGTTTATCTCACCCTTCTATTGAGTCCAAGCAGAAGCTCAAAGAAGGATGCCCATGAGGCTGGACTGTTAGGACTTCAATCCAATTAGCTTGATGTTAATTGTTTGTTTAGTATATGTTAACTTAAGCTTTTAGGTAAATTAGTAGCCAAACAAAATACAATCAATGAAATGCTACAATAAAGGAGAAGGTTAGAATTCAAGTGTTTAATCCATGATTCCATTAATTATAACTTACCATTAATACAAGAATTATGGAGATGAGTAGAGTTACGGGGATTTCTAGGTGGGTTTAAATATTTAAAATGTATTGTAAATTTCTTGTTTAAAAAAGGAAAGAAAGAAAAATTTTGTTGAGTATATCTAAAAGAGAATTGGGAATTCATACAATACAAAAAAGGGGTGAAACGGGTGATGCATGGTAGCTTCCTCCCACCACCTCATACACCCTTCCATAGGCTTAAGTTTTCCTTTTTTTTTTTTTTTTGGGGGCGGGTCTTGTGGGTGTTTAGGCAACTTGCAAAACCTCGAGTAATCCAATGAGACCCTAAAGTTAACGGACGGGTAAATCTTTAAAAATTATTGTTGCACGAACCTGGAGTAATTCAATGAGACCCTGAAGTTCACGGACGAGTAAATCTAGATGGCTGTAAAGGGGACAGACTAGTGACCATTAGGGGAGCAAACCAAAAATGGGGATAACTGAATTTCCACAAGCTAAGGCTCTTCTTTTCTTTCAATCTTCCACCAAAATTCTCATCAAAGGCTAGAGCAAGCAAAAGGGAAGCTATAGAAAGGAAAAGGGTGTGGAAAGAAATAGGGTGTTCTTCCGTTCTATAGATCCCTTTTTTTTAGCTCTAGCCTTAGAAAGTCACCTTTCTCTAACCTAAGAATTTCACTCATTGGAAAAACTGACAAGGGTGACACTTAGTTTTAATTGTGTGAAACGACAACATTTACTGCTGAGGTTCAAGATGGTTCACGAGAGATGGTGAAGCGAGGATGCGTCGAATTTATGGATGGTGATGTTGTTTTGGAAGCTTCTCATTGTCTTAAGATTTTCATCGTTGAGGGTGTTTGCTAAGCAAAGGAAAAGTTCTATCGGTCATGATCTTTTGCTTTGTGTAGTTTGAATCTAGGCGAAAGGGTTTGGTGGAAGGTGGGTTGAGTCTATGTGAATGCTCTCAATGGTAGTACTTTCCTAGGAGTTGATCAAAGAGAGTTCTCCCCCTAATTTGACAATGATTGGAATAAATATAAATTCATTTTTTTTATGCATATCTTGGAAACTCGTCCACATTACCCCTCCCTATACAACTAATGCATTGATAAAACCCCAAAATGTCATCTCTTTTGAAAATTTGAACTTTTACTCTCCCTCATCATTCAAGAAGGACGAAATTCTTATGGTTGCAAAGACACTAGCATTCTCCTAGGTTCCAAACCATAGCTGGTGATAGAACTAGAACAAATATTTTTCCGTTTTATGGTCACACAAGCCCATAACAGAACTTTTTTTTGGTGGAAATGTTTTTCTCCTTACCATTCAGGAAAGACAAGAAAATCTCAAGATATAAAAATCTCAAACACTTCATATGGATTCAAATTCATAACTGATGAATAGAATAGAACAAATATTTTTTTCTTTACCATTCACACAAGCCTATAATCAGGCTCTTAGATCCGATTTTAATCTTCCTCCCAATCCAATACTAGTGTGCTTGTGTGGCTGATATTCCATTATAATTGGTTGGTCATAAATGTAGGGTAGAGCAATCCCTCTATTTGATAGGTAAATAATTTGCATTTAGATGTAATCGTCAGCATCTCTTGCCTGATGAACCAAGTATCAAGGGAATTGCAGCTTTGCAATATTTGATTGATCACAAACTTCATACAATGACTTGGGTGATAAATGAGGAAATGCAAAATAAAATAAAATAAATAAATAAATGATAATATAAGAACACCAACAGAATTTAATCAAATTTTGAAAAAATATACAACAAGAGGGTAATCTTTAATCAGGAACGACATAGCAGCATGACTGAAAGAAATAGAGCCAAAGGAAAGTTAAACATAAGAAAAAGATTGAACAGCTTTCAAGGAGACATAAAACAAGTTTTCAGCAGTAAGATATTTCAACTTTCAGAATCAGCATGCATCAGATAAGATGGAAAATAAGGCCTGGCCAATAATTGATTGCACGTTAACATCTTCAAATGGAAATGAGAGGATTACGAAACAGCGAAAAAAATTATGCAGTCTCAACATAAGGATCACATGTACAAAATCAGAAAGCAGAAGAAAAAACCACTGGGCCCACCTGACCTGCACCAACATCTACTATTGTATCAGCTCTCACACTATTTGCAACTGAATCAACAATGGCAGAAAGAACCTCTACCTGTCCATAAAATTTTCTCCAAATCATGATATCTTTACAAATACAATGCCTGAAAGAAAAATAAGGAAAATCGAATCAAGAAATCTGTTGGTTAGAAGCCAATGACCGCACATAAAAACAATATCTACAGATCATGTTCAACATGAATCAGCATTTCCGAGCTGCTTCCCTAGAAGCAAATCAATTAAATTGGATAACCCTGATACATGACAAAATCTACCGCCTGAATTATTAACCATAAATTTCTAGACAAATTAAACTAATCATATCTGCTGACATTTGGACAGTTCAGTAATGAGCTTATTCATTTGTAACCTTCACTTCTCATATTTTTCTATGGCCTAGATTCTATAAGATATAGAAAAAGAGAGAATAGAAAAAGAGATGAAAAAAGAAAAGTTGAGTTTAAAAAATTGAACAGGTCAATGCCATACCTCATGTTTTTCTTCCACGTTCTTGCTGAGTAAGAACACTATCAAGTGAATTAGCCAATGACTATGTTGGGCAATATCTACAAAATACAGAAGATTAATAATTATTAGATTAAAATTAAAAATAGAAAATAATTAAAAAGCAAGAAAGAAAAGTAATAAACAAACAAAAAGCAGGTCAAACTATTCAGTTTGAATAAAAAGAACTCACAGTATGACCTTTGAACAATTTCTCAAATAAACTAGTTGCAGAAGGAAATTGCTGGGTTTAAATTTCATGGGATGTACAAAAGTCCTCTTCTCTTCTTGCTAATTGGTATATAACAAAATAAGTCTCTCCCTTCTAGCATTATGCGGAAGGGAATAAATAAAGTCAAGAAATATCAGTTTTTAGTAAAGAATGACTTGCTAAATCGGATGCAAAAGCACCATATATTGTGACCTATCAGTTTTGCTTAAAGGTAGCAAGGAGCTGGCTTCCCTAAGTTGGATGTGAAAAAGCAACATGCATTGTTACCTTCATGAGCATATTGAAACACTTCCTCACCCAACATGTAGAGCTTCAGGAAGTGGGGAAAATGTATTGCCTAATAAAGCTTTGTGGCCTTGGACTAACTACTCCTAAGGCATGGTATGGGATGCCTAATGATCCTTTAATAAAGATTTGATTGGTCCAAAATTGGAAAAAAATTTGTTACACATAAGAATAGTAGGATTAGAGCTTTAACTGCATTTTCTGTTTTTTTAATATTATTAGCAAAAAAAAAAAAAGAAACTCATTGAACGATCAATATGTACAGTGTAGGACAAAAGATCCTTATCAAAAAAAGGAGGAAAAAAATGAATAACTGATAGAAAATATAAGAAAAACATCCAACACACTCCATCAGATGGTTGAGATAAGCTGCCAGAGCATGTCAAACAGAGTTGAGCAGTGGCCATGGCACCTTGTTCCCAGAACACACTTAGGCCTGCATTGTCTTGAGCTGTTTGGATTCTTCATTGAAAACACAAGACTAGTTAAGTATATGTTCATGGAAGGAGCATATAGGCTCAATATCAAACCTTAAAAGATTAAAATATGATCAGTTAAAAAAAGCAGTTGATCGAGCAATTAAACAGTAGTAATGGCAATGACTGCAATTCTTAAAACTGGATTTCATCAGTGGGATCTGAAGATGATAGGCCTTGAAACTTTTCCTCTATAAGTGGAGTACAGGACCAGTACCACAAGGCCATTCATGTTAATGAAGTAAGTGAATCACCAGCACAAGAATGTATTATCCAATTGATGCAAAGCACAAGTAGAGAAATCTAACAAAGAATAATAGAGTGTCAGGTTGCGTTTAGGCCGATCCCTAGGTTGTGTATATGGAAAGGTTAAACTGGTCAGTAAGAATGGATTGCAGGGAGTATGGAGCGAGGGTGTTTCAAGACATACCTACACAAAGTTGGCAACAAATGCTAGGTGTACTACAAATTAGAGTCTGAATTCTAATCTGGGAGACAATGGGCAAAGGTAAGCCATGAGAAAGGCCACAAACAAGAGGAATAGCCCAATAAAGGCAACAAGGAAAAAAAACATGGAACAACAAGCCAAGGCTAAAGGTTAACCCAGGAAACTTTCAGCAATAGTGACCGCTAATGTTGAAGAAGACTCAATACTTGGGCTCAGGTGGACTAGTCAAATAATTCAATCCTCAACGACAATTGAACACCATCTTCGGGCCTAGTCGTTATTCAAGGTGAACCATAAAAATGTATTGGTTGTGGTAGTCACAGAAACTCATCATAATTTTGTTTCATTCAGGAAGCAACAATGGTAGAATCTACAGCTTGTGTGACAACAATGAATAGAACAAAGTATTCTTTAATCCATGAAATACTTAGAGTTGAGAGTTGGATTTGCAACATGGCATACAAAAACTCCCAGTTACAGAACAAAGTGCGCAGCAGCCCATGAAATGAATATAAATAAAAGTTGGAAATGGTATAACAAATATGAAAATTACCGATTGCAGCTCTGCCTGATGTCGAGGGAGCACAAGAGAGCTTAGAGTAGTCACAAACTGCTGAAGCGAAGGAGGCCAGTGATCCTGAAATCGATGCGGAGGTAAAGATCATATTCCCAATTCGGGAGATTTCCAGGCACCCAAACGGCGCATACAACTCGATCATGATTGAAATAAAAATTCAGTTCATTTTTACCTGGACAACACCAGATGGGATTTGGAGAAGATTGTGCACAGGCTCATTCTGAAACAATCAATCCAATCTTTATCGACAGATTCCCAAGAGTCGATCAGTGAAGGAAATTAACTTCGTGAGCGTTGATTAGGAAGGAATATATGGGTGAGAAATTGGTGAATAGCGGTAGTATCTGCATTCCTAGGGTTTCAGAAGCACTGCCGCAGCGCTTGCTGGAGTTGCCATCTCCCATTTCAATCTTCTTCCTCCACTCCCCTTGGTCCTTTCACTGTTGCCCACTCTTCCTATGGTTAGACTTCCTCTTTCTTTCTATCTGTAAAATTAGATGTTTCAACAAAAAGAAAGTTGATTATATTTAATAAACACCTCCATCCACTTATTACCCAACTAAATATTTGGTTTTTTTTTTTTTAATCATAATATTTGGTTAAAATTAAAAACCTCAAATACTCCAAAATGTATATATCTAACCTCTCCCATATTTGTAATATGTGTAATATCATAGTTGAATCATAATACGTGTAATATTTAGTTGAAGCTTTGAGTTTTAAGGAAACGCTTTTTTGATTTAAAGAAGTTGGAATGAGTTCGGTGTTATTGGAATCAGATGTTTTTGTAATAATTAATCCTATTAAGCATTGCGAGATAGATGATACATGTTTTGGTTTGATTATTGCGAATTGTATTTCACTTTTAAAGATATGTGAGTGTTCGATCATGTGTTAGGAGATGAATAAAAAGGTAGCTTTCTAGTCTTGAAATTAGAGCTTCTGTTTCTATGTTTGGTCTAGGAGTATGAAATTTAGACCCTTCTGATTTGATTGTTGATGTTTTAAAGCTAGATAATGAATAAAACTTCCCTTTAAGGTCAAAAAAAAAAAAAAAAAACTCTCCCATATATATATATTTTATTGAACAATAATCCATTTTAGACCAAAATGTCTTTGTCCATCTTGTGTATTTACATGTACTTCTTAAAAAAATGAATTATTTTTAAAAGGGTATTTATCATAATAAGGTAAAATGAGGGTTTACAAAAGAGCAGCGTCCAGGCTTGATAGGCTAAAGCTTGGCATAAGCTCGTTTAGAAGAGTTTGGTCGCGAGAACCGTTACAGATTATTACCCATAAGTTTGTCCTTAGGCCCACCTCTTATTTCTATGTTTTTTTTTTTAAATACATTATGTAACTATTTTTGTAAAAGGGATGTAACTCGATTTATAATATGTATTTTATTAAAAGTTTATTATATAAGTCAAATATATGTACAATTTAGTTGGTGTATTAAATGTTAAGTAAGGGGAAGGGGTTAAAATAAAAAAAATGGTTTTAATTATTGCGTAGCATGTCGATAAGGTCAGCCTTTGGATTGTCGGGCAGCTATCCTGAGCCTGCTGGCTCTACAGAGAGCATATGGGTTAGGCTGCGAATCTTAAAAAAATGCAAAATCTGGCTCCACTCAACCCATTGATGGTCAATATAGGCTTAGCCTATTGCATTTATCTGGGCCGGGTTGGCCCGTTGAAGACCCTTAATCCAAAATACATGGAGGTTTTTTTTTAATAAAATATAGAATTTCGAAATTATATTTTCAAATGTATTTTTATCAATTATCACTTATTAAAAGGTATAAATTTGAAAATATTTTTAAAATGTTTATATATCTTGAATTTTTCCTTATTAATATTATACTTAATATATTTTACGAGATGGTTTTAGAGTCTCAAGAAAAGATTTTCTACCCATCTATGCTTGTCCTCTTCCTAAATGTCATATTGCTTTTATTTTCAAACTCCATATTCAATGAATTAATAATTCATGGAAACCAATAAAATTGGTATTTACTAATTATGAAATAATAAATATTATTGTATTTAATATTGCACATATTGATATGGGTATTGTTTATAGTTTTAGAAGAAATCAAATTGGTAAAATTGTAGCCATTCAATATATGCTCTTAATTTTAATATAAGAAAAAAAAAATATTATTGGTATAAAAAATCTTTCTAAAATGTAGAATCGCCAGTAAGTATCTCAAATTTAAAATTTATATAATTAGATGTAAAATGAGAAGTTTAAAAATACTTGTTTCAAATAATTTTTTGATATTTTGAAATTTTCTCATTAATATTTTTCTTGATATATTTTTGCAAATAAGGAGACTTTAAAATATATTCCACCATTATGCATTTAAAACATGTAAATAAAATAGGAGAAAATAAATATTGTCTTTATTTAGTATTGCATATGCTATTATTGTTTATAGTTATAGAAGAAATTAAATTGGTAAAATTTGCTTGTAATCAATATATGCTCTTAATTTTTAATATAAGAAAAAAATATTACTGAATATGTAAAATCTTCTAAAGATGTAGAATTGCCAACAAAAGGTATTTCAAATTTGAATTTTATAAAACTGGATACAAAAACACATGGAAAGGATTGACATAATTTTATGGTTTAGTGAATTACTATACCCAACTCAGCTTCCTCTATATTTATTGACATGAAGGTGAGAAAAACAATATCTCATTTCTTTTTCTTTTTTTTTTTAATACTGTTACTTTGCATTATATCGTTGTAGTATTATTTCTTGGAAAGCTGAAGCCGCGTCTTTTCTTATGCACATTATTGACCTTTAACGATGATAGGATTCGAGCTTAATCACTTCCTTATCTGTCTATAAGCCGCATGTTGAGTTAGGAGGGTCGAACAGGCCCCATCGCCTCTCGCCGGCCTTTATCATGGCCCAGGAGATTCGAACGACCCTTCCTTATGTCAAACCTAACCCTTAACCACTAAGCTAGAATTGAACCCGACACCGCCAGCATAAAACACGACCCTTACTTGATGAGCAGGAGATTTGAATCCCAGGCCGCCTTTATGCCCTATCCAGCCCTTAACTTCTTGGGAGTCGAGGGGAAGGTTCAAACCCGACCTCTTCTTTATGCTATGCCCAACCCTTAACCATTGAGTTAGGAGATTCGAACCCGACCATTTCTTTATGCCGTAACCCTTAACACTTGCTTGGAGACTCGAACCCAACCCTTATGCATTCAGCCACTTTAATCATTGAGGCCTAATCGATGCAATATCTCATCTCTTTCATTCGTTCCTTGTAACAAATACTTGGTCATGGAGAAAAAGCAAGCTGAAGGTGGCAAAAAGATTGATCAGATGAAGGGGATGATATGATAAAGAGAGGATCATACAGATTACCTTTTCGAAACGCATATCTGGAATCTACAAGAAAGCTGGAGAACTCTCTACTCTATGTGGTGCAGAATATGGAGTTCTGATATTTTCCCCTACCGGTAAGGCTTTCTCAATGGGTCATCCAAGTATGGAGGCGATTACAAACAAGACTTTATATGAAAACCCACCAAAAATGATGGTACCCTTATTCTTATTTGAGGCTCATAGTAGGTTTAGACTCAACCAGCTTCACCAAAAATACACAGAACTATTTAATGCAAAATGGAAGTTTGCAAAGAAGAGAGATTACAGGAAAAGGTGAAAAACAGAAGAAGGTTGGTGGGAAGAATGTATTAGTGAGCTTAGTATAGATGAGCTTGACATTGGCAAGAAAGAATCAAGATGGTCTGAGAATGTGCAGGGTCAAGTTAATGAGTTAGGAATATTGAGACATATCTTCCGTCTTGACATTTTCAGTGGTGGATAAAACTCCTCCAATTAGTCCATTCTTTGTTACTGAAGTAGAACAAAAGTATTAGGTCACTTTGTTTGTTTGATGGTTTGTTTTTTACTTAATGATAAAAAATAACTTTTGTTAAGTATTTAGTTGTTTGTTTTTTATATAAAAAAAATCAATGGTTTTTTAAAATAAAAAATTTAAAATACATATACTTTTTTAATTAGTATGGCTTGAATCACTTCATTTCAATTGAATAATAAAGTATAAGATTTTCTCATAATCAATTGAATATCAGTTTTTCTTGATAGAAAAAACATTATTAAAAAATGAAGTAATAGAAAAATCAAAAACTAAAATATTTGATTTTTTTATTTATTCAAATTTTCAAAAATTCAGTAATAAGTTATAAAGGATTTTAAAACAAACTAAACCCCAAATGCTGAACAAAAAGATTGTCACTTTCATGTGGATTTCAACAATAGTATTCCACATTGTTTGCGAATTTGAATTTGTTGATGCTATGAGAATGATTCAATTTTCAGATATTGTTTAGCCATCTAGGATTTATATGATGAATGGGAACTATTTTCATTGTGTTTTTCTTGAGTGTTATTTTTCGATTTCAATGATACGTTTGGTTCAAGGTTCCGGGGTTTTGAATGATAAAACTCATGATTTTAGAAAGAGTTTCACAATTTCTCCTAAATCAATTAAAAGTGGAATTTATATAATGTTTATAGACACAATATAATAATACATGACTAATTAAAGATTATCACACTAGGCAACAAATAATGAATAATCATTTGACCTGAATTGTGTCAAGTTGGCCTCCTATAGAATGTTCAATCAATTACAAATCTACATAATATGAACGTAACTTTTGGATAAGCTCATACCAAAAACATTACAGGATCGATATTATAGTATTTACAGAACTGCTTTCATTTATCATATTCTGTTGTTATTCATTATAGGCCTTTTTTAATATCTGTTTTTTATTTTGTACATAATTTAGATTGAACAGAATTAAATAGAATATAGAAAATAATGAGAGTTTTAGACGGAAATAGTTGTTTGAAAAAATATTAAATTAGTTTAAGCAAAAATAATTATCAGTATATATGTAATCATTTGTCATGAGCAATGACAGATAAAGACCTCTTAACTCTTCTTGATTATTTGTGCACTTTAGCTATACATCGTTTGTCTATTCAGCCGGGTGAGAGAACTATTAACAATAAACTTCTTGTTTCCATATAATATATATATATATATATATATATATATATATATAATATATATATATATATGTATATATATATATCACTATAATTCTTCTGCATATATGTACTCTTGTTAACTTCTCACAAGCCAGCCTAGCTATTTATTTGTAACCCCTAAGCCCTGTCACCATTGAGGACCTCAGTTTTACGTAGTTTGCATAGAGTTTCTGTTATGTCTAAGATTCAAGATATCATTGGATAGCGGCATTCTGTGTATCTGTCTTTATTTTCGTTTTCGAACTAATTTTAGAATTATTTTTTTCAAATCTGAGTAGTTTGGTGAAGCTCAAATAATGAGCTCATTTCAAGTGATTCAACTCACAATCAATCCATGTGGGATTAGGTGACCCATTGAATGCAATAATACATGATCTCCTAATTAGAGGATGGTTGTTCTTAGAACAGTAGGATGGGATTACTATAGTAGCGCATTAGTGTACATAATTATGTATTTCATGAATCGATGAGTCATTAAATGCGTGATGGGTATATTTATAGCTATTGATAATCATGATTCCATCAAGCTACTATACGATATTATATTTCAACAAGGAAAGAATATTGAATCAATGTTATAATTAACAGTCACTTTAATCTATAAAAGTGAAATCCTAAAGTGATAATATATACTCTAGAAATAGGGTCACCATTGGTAAATTTGATAACAATAGGTATAATTAATAAGATAGCACAATACTCTCATAAGATCAACTCAGTAATCTCATTGGATGAACTTAAGAACGTGCCTTCAGATAAATTATGACCATACAAGCGTTTTAATTAGAACCAGACATAAGCTATTTATGAATTAAGACATAAAGATTAATTACATGATACAAAGACTTGTAACTTTAAGACGATAAAGGTAATTTTGAGAGATCGATAGTTTTCACCTAGTTAGATTATGAACACAAATTAATAGAAATACTATCCAAAATAGATAGCTTCCACTTATTTGGCATGGTAGATGTGGGCATGCCATGTGAGCATGCATGCACGATGATATAAAATATGTTTATGAATTTGTTGATGATTGGTATCATTTTTTCAAGCATAAAATAGCTTATCACTTGCATTTTAGAATCTACTTGCCAAAGTATAGTTCAAATAGAATTTTTCTTAGTGTCCAAACACTATTAGAAACCTAGTATTATTCGATGTTTTATTTTGGTTTTTAGTAAAATTTAACATATACTAATTATCAAAGATAGCCCCTATAGATTCACTTTCCACTTTCTTTCTGTTCTTCTTTTTCAACATTTTTCGACCTTTTCCATTGTCAATATATTCCACGTATGAACGTGTCGAAAATAAATATGAATTATTCCAAATGTAGGAACTTCTTTGTTGAAAATCTTAAATAACACAAACTAGAGGAAACTCTTAAGATGTGTTTTACAATGTAAGAATATGAATGAGAGTAGGCTTATAAATTCTTCCTTCATTAACATCCAGAGTTTAGCCATTCCTCAATTCATGGAATTTCATAATATGAATCGTGGAGAGAGTCATGCTCATTTGTTGCTATTAAGATGGAAATAAGATTTCTATCTCTAAACCTAATAAAATTAGGGCATATTTGATTCCCATAAAATATGAAAAAAAAAAATGCTTTGAAAAGAAAATAAAGAAAAAAAAGTATAAGGAAGAAAAAGTGAAAATAATGAAAAATATGTTTAATACATTATTTCAAACTCATTTCACTTTCCCTTTCTCTATATAAAGACCGAATAATTTAAAAATACATAGCTTCATTAAAAAATTAATTATATTTTATTTTCTTTCTTTTTTTCTATGTTGAAATCAAATATAAGAAAATTACTTTTTATCATTTTTTCTTTTTTCATTAGTACTTTTCTAAAACCTAACATAACACATGCTAGCTATCTGATAAATGAATTTCATATTCATTTTATTGATATTCTATACTTGATATTTTATAGTTTTCAAAGTTTTTATCAGTGTTTTGATGCAATCAAGATTTCATATATTTTTATACACTCTCTAGTTCTTCTTTCTCTCATCGTGAATCTCTTTATGTCTATTTTTTTATTCAATTTTAGAATGTTCTAAATTTTCTTTTTAAGGCTACGAAATAGGCAGATCATGAATGTTTGAATTCTCTTTAGTTTCAATTGATTGATCTTTCATATATTGAATTTTAAAACAAATTAGAGTTGGACTAATTTCTGTAATTATCAAACACAATGAAGATACTCATGTCATACTCACTACTCTATTAATTACTTGTTAGGATGTGTGCACTTCTGCTTCGTTTTCACACAATATTAGCACTCTGAATTGGCTATAAAAATAGAGAACACAAAAATTACTAAATGGTGAATCAATATCACGTTTTTGGCTACTCCAACACAAAACCCATTACTCCAAATTAAATAAAAGCATTCGAACCATTATTCTTCTTTGCTACTGAAATGTTCTTCAAGATTCTCATGCATAGATTTGCTCTTCCAATGGCCATGGCGAACTGCTCAGTATTAGATGACAAATAGATGAAGACGACGCCATGGCCTGTATCTTTATTGATTTGGAGTTGCACATTCTTGTGACCTTTGGATGTAGATCTGCCCTTCGCCTCACACCATCCATATCAAGCTCAGTAACAGGCTCTTCCCACCAGCCCTTGCTCCGGACCATGCATTTTTTCTTGATTTGCTTTTCTTGCTCCTTGGCTGTTTTCATTTGCTTGCAAGCTTCTTTATAATTTTGGTGAAGTTCAGTGAAAGCGACACGACGATAAGCCTCAAGAGGTTTTGGTTATCACATGGTGTATGGTTTTCACTAAAAAGCTTATTAGTAATCGTCTCGACACAGGGATGACCAAGAGTGAGAATGGCTTCCCATTTGGAGAGAAAATTACAAAAATACCAGCTGCTGCAAGGTGGAAGCTCAGTTGCCTTTTTGTAGATCCCAGATTTTCGCTTCGAGAAGGAAACAAGGCGATCCTCTTCGCTGTTCATCTTTATCATCTCAACCTTTCTACGGCTTTTGGCTTGCTTCTTCTCCATCACCAAGAAAACTTTATGAACAGGAAATATTTCATAAGATAGAAATGAATGGAATGTTGGGCAGCTTGATGGTGTTCAGACTTATAATGGGATGAAAATTTTGGAATGATTAAATAGGAAAACAACATTAATTATCATATACCTATGGTTAAAAGGATTATAGGATAGAAATTAACCCCTTTCTAATGTTTAACAAGTTTATACAATGAAATATGCAATTAAGTAAATAGTATGACACCACTGTCAAAAAAAGGATGACACCATGAAATTAATTAACATTGAGTGCAACAATCTGGAGCATTAATATAAAGCAACGACATGGCATCATCATCTTTATATCATTAAGGAAAATTTCTAGGGTAGATAATTCAATACCATATATATATATTCATTTTAAAGTTTTCATAGTCAGTTTTTCCTAATATGATTTAGAAATATTTATAATGGAGTCAAAATTTCCTTTATTATTGAGTTAAAAATTAAGGAAATGAAATATTATAAGGAAGAATTAAAAAAGGTATATGACATTCATGAGGAACAATGCTCTCATTCCATTTAATCATTTACCTTCTTGAATTTTACTTAAGATAGCAATTTATTTCAATAGATTTTAATAAGTTATATATGGATACATATATAGAGAAATGGATAAATATTCTAATGAATGTTATTTCCACATTAAAATTAAGTGGGTGACCTACTAACCTACTATTTAGCCAATTAAAAGAATACCCAATATCTTACCGATGGAATGGGTAAATTATAATAAATATAATTTATTATATTATAATAAATATAATTTATTATAAGAACAGTTATTTATAATGAATATAATTTATTATATGAACAGTTATTCGAATTACACGTTTAGAACGGTTTTTGAACGTGTATTTTTAGCCCTCTTCTCCTATCAATAAGTTATATATAGAAACCCCTTCATGTGCAGTTAGAGCACTCTTCCATCAATTACAGAAAACAATTCTGTGTATCAAAGTTTGATAAGGAGAAAAAGAGATCAAGGATTGAGATCTACATAAAGCTTGAAGGGAAATCTCTCATGTTTAACGTGTTCTTCAATGATATGTAAACTATATTTTTTATTATTATTTTATTATCGAGAGATGAGTTTGAATTGATGATGCGGAATATTGTGTGTTAATTTATGTATTAATCTCGACAAATGGTATCGAGCCAGATTGAATTTAAATATTCAATCATTGTTTTATAAAGATTAAATTTTGAGATTTATCTTGATTAATTCGTCTCAACTAAAAAAAAAATTAAGTCGTAAATAAGATGACCTCAGGCGTAGAAGGAAGTTTTTTATTTTTCTTGCAACGCTAAGCTGGATCGATGTCGGTGGCGCTGGTTTGGCGTCGGTCAGGTTGGCGGATTTTCAAGCGTGACGGCCAGCGGGTGGAAGGCTGATAAGGGAAAATATAGAATCATAACATTGGCAGATTATCATTTATCGACATTTGAATATGGCCCGAAATTATAACTTTAAGATGTCAGTGTATCGCGTGATTTGAGCGGCTGTGAAATTATTATTATATCGCCAGATGCGATTTCTTTGATTTTATTATGATTGATAATTGAATCAGATGATTATTAAAGATATTATTTCCTTGATTTTTTAACTCAAATAAAAAAAGAATTAATTTCATCTTGTGAAACTTTATCCAAATGACAATTTATAAATGTAAGGTTAACTAATTTGAATGAATATAAGTAACACAAATTAGTGAGCCTTGTATTTATTGAATTGCATAAAGGAATAAGGAGACTTATAAAATTCTTAATAATTCTCTTTATAATTAGGAGAATGAGAGTAACCAAAGGAAGTCAATTTACGCTGGTATTAATTAATGATTTTATTTTGTGTTGCTTAGAAAGGTAAAATGGATCACCACGAAGATAACGTATAAATGGCCTTAAAATAGTAAAGTGTTTTAAAGCTCCCTCAAAGTGAGCAGCTGGATATGTTAAATTTACCCGAGAGAATTTTAACGATATCGATAGTTAAATTGCTATTTATTTTATCTTGAGGCCTTATTGTGAGCATTGTTCTATTTTGTACAGTTCCCACTTCATTCTGACTCTCTTTAAATGCGGAATTCTGTTTTTTGATGGATCGAACTTTTCTGAATGGTATGAAAGGATTCAATTCTCACTGGGCGTATTGGATCTTGACCTGGATTTAATAACGGATAAACCTCTTGAAGTTATGGATGATAGTACTCCGGAGCAAGCGGAACAATCAAAAGCCTGAGCGAGATCAACGGACTCGATCGATGTTTATGAGAATAACTATTGCCTGATAATATCAAGACCTCTCTCCCTCAATGAGGTTTGCCTCGGAATTCCCGGAAATATGAAAGTCGAGGAAGAATGGCTGGCGTGTATAAGCCAGGGGACACATTCGGTTTTACTTGGTCATTTAATTTGTAAAAGTACGAATAAAAAAAACCTGAGTTTTGAGCCTTTAAATCAAATCGGTTTGATCATAAAATAGCGATAAATACCAAAGGTTTTCTTTGAATCAAGTGTGTAAATATAAAACAAATAGTTTTGTATTTTGAATTCAAAGTCGAGTCTGTTTTGTGCATGTTATAATATAATTATTTTATTAACTCCTATAGAATCCGTTTTGTGTTTGAATTCATAACAGTTTCTGTTTGAATTCAAACTGCTATAATACCATTTAATTTTATTAAATGCTACGGTCAACTATCGTTGCCTATAAAATCAAATATATACTAGCTTTGAAAATAGGCATCTTCTTCATCCTATTTTCCTCTCTACCAATACCAGTTCTCCTCCTTAATGTTCTTGATCCAGACCTCTCGGTTCTAAAAGACTGTTGGACCACAGGAAATAAATTCCTGGGACGGAGTGTTATCGCACCTCGATCCTCGATTACGGTTCTTAGATCGAAACAGTCCAGGTTATTGTTTAGTACGATTCGTATTCTGAATATTCTTCTTCGCGCCTGACTCTTCTTGGGAATGGTAGAAAGCAGAGTCGATTCAAATCGGTGGATTTGCCTCCCTTTTCTCAAATCATGTAATCTCATAAATGAGTTTTAATATATAAGAAAAAATTCAAAAAAACCTTGTCTTTGTTAAAGTGTGGAACGACTTTGTTTTGTTTTTATTGAAAAAACTCATTGTTTACAACAATTTGTAGGATTTATGTCAATTTATTAAGCTATTAACTTAGATATTGTTTCATCATTGGGTTTTGTGGTGAATCAATATTGTGTTTTCCTTTAAATAAAATTAACTGAATGAAGTGCTTGGAAATTTAAGGGACCAAAAGGGTAATTTACTTAATTTGAGACTACTAATCAGTTTATAACCAATTACAAGGACCTATTGGCAATTGTCGAGCCAACCTTTACGGGAGAAAAGTGATTGGAAATCAAGAAAAGGACAGATTGAAAATTGAAGCTTTCGTTTGAGGTTTGCTTACTCCAAATCTTGAAATATTAATGATTAATCAGGTTTTCGGAAATTGATTAGGGTTTCTAGTAGTGTTTGGATGCTAAGAAAATTTGATCCAACTCAATTATTTCAGGCTAGATTTCTAATTAAAGAAATTTCATGGCGTGTTAATTAAAGCACTCCAAAGTTTAGTGTACTTCAAATCTTGGAATCGTAATGATTCATTCCAATCCTAGGTTTCAAAAAAAAAAAGCAACTGAAAATTGGAATGTAACTGGGTTCTAGCAGTGTTTGGATCTTCAGAAAATTTGATCTAACTCAATCAATTGAATTGGTCATCGTGTTGGAAATTGAGATTCATTTCCTTTTTCAGTAAAATATATCAAGGAAAAAGAAAAACCCAGAAATTTAGAACAATAGGGTTCATGTAATCTTACTTGTAGCATTCTGATAATTGATCTTTGTTTCATTTCTTGCTCGAAGTCGCAGCAGTTTCTGATCATCCATGGCTGACGCATAAACATGTTTGAGAAACTAGATCCAAACAGAGACTCCAGATGATTCTGAATAAACTACCAATACAAGATGCAGTTAGAACTAGCTTATTGTCACGTCAATGGAAGATCAATGGCGATACCTGTATCTAACATAGTCGTCAAGGACCTCCAAGAAAAGAAATCGAACCATCTCTCACCAGTTTCATCTCCGGTTTCCAGGAAAGAAGATACACAAGTTCCACGTACAATTCAATTACCTGCCAGACAAGGAAGAACAAGTGAATTCATGGATGTGGTTTGCTGTTACAAAGGAGGTTGAAGTTCTGAAACTTGACACTGCCATGGACGGCGATAAAGATCCATTATACCTTATACCTCCATTCATTTTCTGCTGTGAATCATTGGTTTCTTTGTCGCTCAAGGGCTGTGTCGTGGAGCTACCGGATTCTGGGAATCTTCCTAATCTTCGAACTCTTTCTCTCAGTCGAATGGAAGTTGGAAGGACAAATGGAGGACTAATCAAGCTCACTTCAATGGCTCCCATGCTGGAGCAGCTGAGCTTGGTTAACTTCTTGTGAGGACCACTGAAATCTCAATGTCGATGTCTCTGGTAGTCCAAGGTTGAAGGAGCTGTCCATCATAGAGACAAAGGTCGATCTCGCTAGAACAACTGGAATGGATATATTTGCTCCAAGCGTCAAGAAAATCATCTTCTTATATGCTTCGCCCAGGAAGGATTACAATATATATGATCTATCAAACTGCATTGAGTTTACCTTTGCTATATCCGAGCAGCTCATGATATTTGTGGGCCAGTGAGGAGGAGGACTGGGTTGTCGTTGAGATACCATGTTGCATTGCTCAACCTTCTTCCACATTTTTCAAAACGTCAAAGTTCTCAGAATATACGAATTGGTGTGTTCAGGTATCAAGCCCCGTTGAAATCATAGCTTTTCCTGCAATATATCCAGCACTATAATTATACAAACTTTCAGTCACAACTATATGTTCTTTAGAGTCTTTATAAAGCAGAGGTATATGATAAGATGAAAAGTAGAGTAACCCTCTTTTGTACCACCCTGGAAATAAATACAGCATTTCAGAAGTGGGAGCTCCCGGGAGTTGCCTACTTGGTCAAAGCATGCCCTGCGGTCGAGGATCTTTGCTTTGTTATGGCCCCAAAACAAAGTCAGGTAACAGTGGAGTGAAGGTAACATACATATATTGTAACTCATCTATAATGCAATTCTAAAGTTATTTCTTGGCTTGTGGATATTTAGATCCCCCAACTGTTTCTGAAGCCAAATGATTTTGAAGAGAGATGGTATTGGAGACATGAAGCAAGGTCCTTAGTGACTGCCCACTTGAGAAACCTCAAAACTGGCATTCAAATTGCCGGGCTACGTTATCACAGTCTGAAGCTTTGGCCTAAGAACTTAGCCATCTTCTTTAAAGAAAGAGAGAATGGAGCTGAACTAGTGGCAGCTCTTAAGCAAAGCTCCCACAAACAACTACGCGTTGTTTTGTCCACTGATAAACAGCATCGAAGTTTTAATAAGCGATAAAGGGTTAATCCTAGATCCTGATAGAGTAATTCTGGAGCAAGGTTGCAGTACACAGTAATCTCATCCATTGAAGACAATTTTGAAAGACCAAAATCTGAAACTTCTGAAGTAAAATCTTCATCCAAAAGAATACTTGTATGATTCAATGTCATGGAGAATTTGAATGCCACACCTGATGTAAGTATTTGAATCCCACACCCTACTCTTAAGTGCATCCATACATATGGGGTCTAAATTTTGATCCTTTTATGTAAAATCCAATAAGACCTACCATAAAACACAATGAGCCATTGTGCCCAAGCTTGAACATATATGTGAGATAACGCTTCTTTATCTTTTCCTTTTTACTTTTCCTCTCTATTTTCTTACCCTTGCATTTTCCCTCAATTTTACGGTAACCAAGATAGTCATAAAGTTTCTGATCCTAATGAACATTAGATATAAAGGGCTCATCTAAAAATATGTCATTCTCTTAAGCAGAAAATACTCCAAACTGAAGGGCCTACCTCAGTGGATGTGTGACTAGTCTGTAGAGTTCAAGAAGTACCATAACTTCCTAGATTCTTGTATTATTAACTATGGGCTTACATATACTTCCCAGAATGTATGATACTATAGTTGACAACACAGATAAAAACCATCATCCTTAGTTTTAAGGATTCTAAATGGAAGGCACAAGTGATGTCTATTTTTTCAATCGCACTTGAACAAATCAAAATTTTGAAAGTGCAAACACAATAAGCATTGCCAAGCAAGACCGGTCATCAGGATTGAGATGGTTAGTGCCATCATCTTAAGAGCACTCATGCTTAGCTGCCTCTACTGCCTAGTTGGCATGGCGATCAGGAGGCCCTAACGCCTGGTTGTTAGTGTTAACTGCAAATGCTGCCTAGTAATTTAGTCAAGGCATTGTTTTGCCCCCCTAGTTTTATTGGGTTGCTGGTGTTATTTTAGAACCCAAGACCATTCTTCTAACATTGTTAAAGAGGCCCTAAGCCGTAACCATCCGTAGCCTACCAGTGTTTTCATATCGGATTGACTTAGATGCTCAAGTAAAGGACATAAAAATGAATCCTTGACAGCTCCTAGAAAGTGGGAATCCATTCATCCAAGGCTCCTAAGTGTTAGGTGGCTTTACTACATCTACAATCTACTATGCCTTCTTGGAGAAAAAGGTTACACAACCCAAATAAATGCGTACTGTGTGTCAAAAGACAGGACGATATGAGAAAAACAAATACATAAAAAATCAGTTCCTTCCTCTGCTGCTAGTGAACTCTCCTTGAAGGATCTTTCTATCAGCATAACTTTAAACCAAACTGATGCCGATTTATACTAAGTGGTAAAGGGTATAGATAATTTGCCCTATGATCGATCATCAATCCTTAGAAATGAGCCATAGTCTCTGTGTCGCATTCTGCAGTATCGGCTTCCCATGTGGACCAAAACCCGGTAAATCATCAGATCAAGCTACAAGCAGTGGAATCTTTTGGCAAAATTATAAATCAGGTAAGCAGCAGAGGGGAGCTAAAGGAATTTAATTCAACCTGAATCCAGTTCACGCCAATGTGGCAAATCATCTAAGAAAAGTTTACTCATAACAGCTTTGGGCTAGTTATTGACCCGGCAATTCCTAATTGCTAGGAAAGTGACGTTGAAATCCATAGCCTCATGATTTAAAATTTTAAAGTGCATAGTTTACATGAAGCCTGGTAGCATCTGATTCATCGATAATCATGAAAATTATAAATAAAAAACGAAAAAATTTCCAAAGAAATTGCTAAGGAAATTCAGTATGGAAACCCTAATTACATCAAAATTTTCATAATTCTTAAAGGTAGGTTGGGTGACAGAGACGGAGCAAAAATGATCTATCTGTTAAAGGCTCTCACCACTTGGAGCTTCAAAGTCTGCGTTTCGTAAGTAAATACTGGCTTCTCTCGTAATTAATTTCCAGCGATCGATTCAAATCAACTTCGAATTTCTAAACAACATCCCACCTCATAAAATCATCAAAGAATTTCGATTAATTTCGGAAATGAAAATTTACGACATAATTCAATTAATCCATGAACACGATCTTATCGTATTGCAGAGATTGAAAACGTCTATTATATTCAAATTATTCATTGAACCACTAAACCTGGGAACTCTTTCTAAAAATAATTCCTATTATTAAAACAACAATACCAATCCAAAGCCTAGCAACAAACCAGATATCAAATGTTTAACCGATATTCTTACATATCATAGATCGTAAAGTTTAAGGCAAACTTACCTGAAAATGGTGTCATCAGTTCTTCACTTTTTCAGTTTCTCTCATTTTGAATTTTCTCGCAAAATCATAGATCGGCATGTTTGTTTACAGTTTTTGAAAACTGTTTATTTTTTCCGAAAAACAAAGAAAACACATATTCCTCCTCTTGGCGCTTTTTCTTCCCTCCGCGGAAACAAACCAGAGGAATTTGTGAAATGCATACCTGGTATTCTGGTACCTAAATACTTCAGGTTATTATTGATTTTGTAAATATAAAATAAATAAATAAATAGAAATGATTAATTTCATTTCTGTTTAGTTTGTAATAGAAAATATCACTAAATAAATATAACTATAATTAGTTAAAAAATTTATAATAATTTACTAATTATTTTACTAGGAGTCATAATACTCTGTGTAATCCTGAGAACATGTTTTGAGGAAGGGCGTAAGAAGGGGGAGTAATAGAGTTAGGTTTATTAGATGATAGTTTACTGCATTGTAAAAAGTATTTAGCTATAAAAAAAAAATTTTTATTAAATAATAATAATAAATTATTATCATTATTATTAAATATAATTTTAAAATATATAATCAAACAGGGAGACAAGGATAAAATAATACCTAATCTCCTTTAGATTAAAAAAAATCCCCAATGCTCACTTTTCTACACTCAAATACTCACTACAAGAATATGGATTGTGCAAGTAATACAGTAGACTCAAAAAGTCCGAATTGTCAAACCCACTAGGACTACGTATATTGAATCATAATCTAATTTAATCAGAGTTGTTTGGATATGAAAGTGATTTGTGGAGTGTTAACCTAATTATTGACTTTATCAAATTATGAGAGATATCCGGGGTTTCCAATTTCACCCAAGTTTATCCCTATGTCTAGGGCATGAAGCAATCCTAAAGCAACAAATTCATATAATGAAGGTCGATTAATCCTATTATAGTGTTAATCTCTCTCAAGCATCAACACCTTACTCAAGAATTAGGTTATCACATCTCTACTTTCAAACCTAAGTTTATAGGAGTAATGTCTGATTAATCTTTGATCACAGTAGTCAAAGTATTGTGATCTATGATCATCCTATGGTATTCTATTCCTGATCCCATTCTTCTATCTCTTCTCGGTCTCAATTCGAATATCAAATCATGTGAACATTGGCCAATTGCCCACAAGAATGAAGAATAAAACAAAATACTCATTATATTAAGCGAACTCAAAGATCAAATTCAAAACCCTATAATATTGTTCAAAACCTAGGCTACATAGTAGCCCTAGACAAAGAAAACTAAAACATAACTAAATTAAATACAAAACAAAATCCAAAAGAGAACATAGAAGATGAAGAAGAAGTTTGGAATGTTGGTGAACTCCGTCACTGCCTCAATCCTTTGTGATCTCATCCAGTGCCTCGTTACGTCTCTTTCCTCTAACACCTTCTCTCGATTGCATCTAAGACCTTCCAAAGTTCGCATGTGTTGCTGTACTCATTTCCTAATCCATAAATCTTCCCGCGTTATCAGAGCTTTCTTTCCATTATGAGCTCTTCTCGCAATTTTCACAGTCACTAAGAGTGACTACGAAATTTGCATTACCCTTAAGTAGTAGTAAATTGACCCGGGAGTATGTGTTTGTAATGAAATTTTCGTATTAACCACCTGATCATTATGAGATTTGTCTAAAGGGTGCCCTTCGCATTATGAATTTGAACAACAAAGATCGACTATAATCTTGAAATTTTCGTAGTACTATTGTATTTGTGAAATCTCTCAGGTTTTCCTCGACTTCTAAATTGCTTCTTGCTCATCTTTGGACATGTCCCATTGTTCATCTTAGAATACAGCCCAAACTGCCTCATTGCTAAAAACCTTGCTAATAGCACCTAATTACCTACAAAAACACATCAACTCTAGATTTTCATTAGTTTCATGCTTTGAAACTAACAATTGGCTAAATTAGGGGTTTTGTAGTGATAAGTACTCTAGAATGGCTCAAATTATATATGTAAAAACACGTAATTTGAGCACTCATCACTTTGCCATTGGTAGTTATTGGAGGCCATATCTTCAAGCAACTCATAGGCCTTTGCCTCTGTCTTCTTCATTAATGCCCTCACTTCTTTGGAAGCATCTATAAACCTCAAATGGTACTACTCAATCCATTAGAAATTGTGGACTTGCATCCATTTTGGTAGACCATGATGAGAACACTTGCATAGAATTTCTTTATATCTTCCCTATGCTTTATACATTGTTTCTCCCTCAAACTAGGCAAAATTGTTAATTTCTATGTGCATCTTTGCAGTCTTAGTTGTGGGAAAAACTTCCCTAGGAACTTTTGGACCAAGTCCTCCCAACTAGTAATAGAGTCGGCCGACATAGAGTTCAACCAACTTTTTGCCCTCTCCTTCAGTGAGAATGAAAAAGCCTAAGGCGGATAACATCATCACTAACAACACATTATACTTTGCTTTGTCACATACTTCAAGAAATTGGCAATATGGGTGTTAGGGTCCTCATTAGGCAATCTAGTAGGCGAATAGCTTGAATCAATTGGAAATTTGATATGCTTTAGCTCAAAATTGTTAGCTTGAATGGCGGGACTTCATATCACAAGTTGAATACTAGTAAAGGGGTGGGCATAATCCTTAGTAGTTGGTGGGTTTGCCACCCGTAGAATCTGTTGAGGCATATCCTCCTCATCTCTTGCTCCCTCTAAATCATCCATATGTGCTTGCAACAGATTTGCAACTTCCCTTTTGTTTTTGCATAATTTTCGGATGGTACGCTTTAACTCGATATCTAAAGGAACAATATTGTCACTACCCGATCTTCGCATGCACTTAGGTTGCTTCCACACAGAACAAGAGACAACAAAATCAATAAACAAAAATAAAATAAAGATTAAAGTAAATAGAACTATTTGGTATCAATATTAATAAAGGCAACTAATCTCTAACATGACCTTAGCTTTGTTAAGGCGAATAATTCTTATAAATATGTGCTAATTATAAATAAGTCATATAATAAGCAGTAATATAATGATGAGTGAGTATCGTCCGCAAGAAGTTGGTGATTAAGTCTGAAATTTACATTAGCCACAACTATACGAATAGCATGGATTGATGATTAAAAAAAATCAATTATAAAAGCAAATTCCAAAATTACTCAATAACTAAACTAAAATTGCATACAAATTCAACAAGAGAACAACCTAGGATTACAATTTCACCATAACCAATCCCAAAAGATGGGCTTGGTTGCATCCAAAGACACTAAACTCATTCATTGATGGTGGATTATCTATGGTAAATGCTAATCTTCTCAAGCATTAACATCATATTCTCATTAACAAGTCATATTGCATCTCTACCTCAAACCCTATGTTAGAGAATGCATTAAGACTAGAAATCCACACAAGCCACACGTAAACCATAGATATCTCTATCATATGGCATTTACATGACATTTCATTCATCGTCTAGCAATAATCCCTTCTCAATCTCATGTCGAGTCTAGATGTACAAATGTTGATCAAGTACTTGCAAGCATTAAGAAAAAAGACATTAGATGAAATAAAGTTTAAGCATCCAGAATTTACAAACCAAACCCTAAGCTAATGTTCATGGTTTTAAGCTACATTGTAGCCCTAGAAATGATCAGTTTCATCATATCAAGAGAGGTACGATCATAATGACAAAGATAGACATAGATAGAGAAAAAAAAAGAAAAGAAACTGAGTAGAGTAGAATCTTGTTCAATCTTTCCTCTTGTTCTTCTCCTTGCCAAAATTAGGTTTAATGTATTTCTCCTCTCCAAGCTCTCTTTCAAACCCTAAAAATGTTCTTTTTAGAGCCTCCCTAAAAAATGGGCTCAAATGGGCCTAAATCAACAAAAAGTGGGCTAGGGGCTCGACTTCCATGCACTTGTTTGGCAGAATGCTTCTCTAGGGAGTGCTTGCTAACATGTGTGTTGGTGCTATGTTTTGCTTCCTTTTGCTCCAATTTCCTTCCTTTAGCTCCAAGGAAGACTTAAACATAAAAAAATAGAGTTTAGAGTCTTAAAATACTTATAATTATCTTTAAAAAAAAGTTTCTTCGAGAACAAGATGATAAAATGAGTGTTTAAGACACTCAACAGTTATACATAAGAATAAGTGCAAAGATAAAAGTGAATGACAATATATAGTATGTAGAAGAGGTAAATCAAAACTCAAGTCCATGAATCGAGAAAATTTACGAAGATTCCATGATTCTTTGATGAAAATCTTAAATAGCACAAATGAATTGGTTTCTGCTCAAACTTTAAACTTCCTCAGAATTTCCTTCTTCTTTCGATCATCTAAGAAGTTCAGTCATTCTTAAATTCACTTAGGTTTCATAATATGAATCATCAAAGTATCATGCTCATCTATTACACAAGAATCACTGAGGTTTGATAAATTTATACCTTTAAAGCCTAATAAATTAGGCTACATTTGATTCCCATAAAATATGATAAAAATTATGAGAAAATAAAATAAAGAAAAAAAGGTAGAAGAAAGAAAAAGCAAAAAAATAAAATAAAATCAATAAATTATTCTATATGTTATTTCAAACTTGTTTCACTTTTTCTTTGTTTTATATAAAGATTGAATAATTTAAAATATATAACTTCATGATTAATTTTAGCTATAATTTTTTATGTTGAAATCAAATATGAAAAAAAATATTTTCTTATTCTTTTTCGTACTTAATTTCTTAGTACTTTCTAAGAATCAAGCGATAGAAATGCGTGCGTGTGAATTAAATTAAGCCTGCGTGCAGTGCGTCGTATACAAGTAATAAAATAGCGAGTGAGTTATCGTTCCCACTAGGAATGAGCCTATTAAGTACCAATTTTAATTTAGTCTTACTCTATTCAGATGACTCAAAATTGTTTGTGATTTAATTAAACTAAAAAGTAAAAAATTTATAAAAAGAAAATCCTAAGGTTTCGATTTCACCTAGCTACATCCGAAGGATATTTTCGAAAAATCATTTAATGGTTTTTAGAGCCTTTGTGATATTAATTAATCTTGTGTAAATGTCAGATCTCTCTAGAGCATCGACACACTATCTAGAAGCGGGGTTATAAATGCATCTCCACCTCAAACCCTAGAACTCTATGATGCATTAGTACCTACCCTCAATGCCACATATAAAACCACAGGATCTCTACTCTATCATTGATTATACGAAATCTTATTCATGTCCCTTGGGTTTATCATCTCTCGATCTCAAAACCCTAGCCTAAGCATGCCTATGTTGATCAAGTACAAGCATGGAATTATAATGGCGATAAGACATTCAATAATAACAAAGAAAATGAATTAAATAATTAAAACTAAAATTAATCCATAGTATGTAGCAAGGTTACATCAAAACCTAAGAAACCAAATCTAAAACATTACAAGAAAAACAAAGGAGGAAAAGCAAAGAAAATGGAAGAAAGCAGAGCGAATGATGGCTAGCGTCATCTCCTGAATCGCGAGTAGCTTGCAGAAGCCGTCTTCAAACCCTAGGGCTCTCCTCGAGAGCCTTAAGGTGTCTCACGTCTATCTCTCAGTCTCGTCCCTGCAATCACGTCACTGATGTTTTTCTCCCGATTTCATGTCTCAGGAGTCGATTTTGTTAAATCCCCTCTGATGGGCCTTGAAATGGATCAAATTAGGGCTCACTTTTGCCACCCATGCAGGTGCGTGGTCCCTGCACGCAGGTGCGTGGCAAAGCACCCAAAAATATGCTCCTCAGGCACGTAGGTGCGTAAGGTCCACGCAAATGTGTGGCCCACTATGCTGCTCCATCTCTTCATGCTTTTGCATGGTTATAACTCTCTCACCCGAACTCTGAATTGCGTGTTTTTGGACTCTACGGAAAGCTCTTGAAATCAGGAATCTATACACACCAAGAACAGTTCCATCGGATGTCATTTTCTATGTTTAAAATGCAATAGAACATAATTGGTTCGTTGTTCTTTAGCTGCGATTTGCTTCCTTGTTTTTGTTCCAACTTCTAGAATGTGTATCTCCCTTGTCCGAATTCTGAATTGAGTGATCTTGGTCTTGTTGGAAAGCTTATGAAGTCTAGAATGTAGTTATAGGTAGTTTAGAGCCATTTGATCTCCCCATTAATACAGAAAATTGAAAGGTCGATCTATTGTGTTATGTTTCTTTGATTTTCCATTTTGGTTTTGTCTTCCAGCTCAATTAAAACAGTGCATAAATAAGTTTGACTAATCATAAATATGAACATTTGAGCATTAGGGCACTTAATTTTAACATAAAAATATTACTAAAAACTAAGTCAAACATAGTGTTGTAATGAGTATTTTATATACTCATCATAAACATAATTATGTTACCTATGAAACAACAAAAAATGAAGACATATGTAAAACTCGGGTAAATTTAAAAAATGGCAGAAATGGTAAATTGCCGCTACAATGCAGGTTGAAAACCTGGAATTTTTTTCTAGATATCGGATGTGGCGAACAGCAGTTGAATTTGTATATGAAATCTATTACAGATAAATTTCGTTGAATTATGAGATAATCATAATTTCACGTTTTTCGAGGCAACATATATCGGGTGACACATGACATGAGGACTTGTGTCATAGTGACACATGGCATGTATTACACGCCATGTGAGTGACACATGGCAAGCCATGTGTCAAGTTCATGCAAAGGGGTGATAAGTGAGAGTTAAGTATAAATGGGAGGTAAGTTCGAGTGAGTGAGATACGGGAGAGGAAGGAGAAAGAGAAACTGGAAAGGAAAAAAGAAAGAAAAATGAAAAAGAGAGAAAATTATAATACTAAATTAAAAAAAGGCAAAAAAAAACAAAAACAAAATTTCCAAAATAGAAGGGCTAAAATGCAATTTCAAAGTTGGAAGAGCTAAAACGGTTGAAATTAGTTTTTAGTTTTGGTTGAATCGATTATGGCGCCATTCTCGCGACCAGTGACAGTTGCTTTTAATATTGGATATATTTTGAGATACGGACACTTATATACCATTTGGACGGTTCGGATCATGTTTGAGGTTTGAGATGAGTTATAGCTGCATTTAGAACAGAAGTTTTGAAATCGGTTTTCGATTTTTATAAGTTTAATGTAAGGCTTTGTTATCACCATTTAACCATTGGATTGCTTTTAATTTTGGATATAGACTGAGATAGGGCCTTGATCTAGTTTGAGCAGTTCGTACAATGTTTAGAGGTTTCAGATAGAGTTATACTAATTTAGAACAAGCGGGTTTTAGAAATGGGTTTCGAGTTTTATAAGTTCAGTATAAAGCCTTTGTTCTCCTTATTCAACTAATGGATTGCGTTGAAATTTGGATATGTTTTATCTCTTTGTCCCAAATTATAAACTAATTGAAAGATGAAATTTATGACTTAAAGAGGAATATTGTAGCAAAACTGTGACAATGATCAAACTACATTTAAATTAGTTTGGAAAAGAGAGTAATAATTGAGGGCAAATTAGTAATAATAATAATAATAGTAAGTTTAAAATAATAAATAAGTAAATTAAAATAACATTGAATAAAAAGAAATAATAGTTAAGATAATTAATGAGTTTTTCTCACTATTTGTTTTGCGTGGCGTAGACTCTTAAGCTGAGTTTAATTGTGAGTGGTATCATTCGAGACTTTTGAGTTGTTTTGAAATTAGGAAGATTAATGCGACTTTCTATAAAACAAAATATTTTGTTATTATATGTGATTATGAGTTTTGATCATTTGTACTTGTTTAAATTATAGCCATGGATCAAATACAAGTTTGTTTACACGGAAAATGGATTTGAAAATGTTCATGGTAGGAATTGAAAGTTATGGAGATATATTTTTGTATTCTCTTATGAATTTGGAAACCACGAAGAGAATATTGGCTTTGTTTTTTTGTAGCTCATCAATGGGGTAGTGACAAATCACGACCCTTGTTAATGTCGTAAACTTGGCAAAGGCAGCCTGGCTTTGTTAATGGTATAAACCTTGAGTATGGCGTCGATAGGGTATAAACTTGACAAATCCGATCCTAATCAATGGGTTATAGTAGTTGACAAAATAGCCCTTGTCAACAGGTTAGAATAGTTTACCTTTTATTTGAAAGAAAGATGTTTTGAGAACTAAGAGTATAAGTATTTTGGAACAGCCCTTGTCAAAGGGTTAGAATAATTGACAATTTTTTTGAAACAAATCTTTTGAGAACCATGAATATATGTGTTTTAAAATATTTGTGGATTTGATTATGATATGAAATTGTTTGAGAAACTGAAATATGATGAACATCAGTTTGAAATATATTTAAGTATATTATTTATTTGTACTTAATGATTTTACAAGATTTGTGAGGAAAATAAAAATATATTATATCCTTGATTTTGTGAATTTAAAACATTTGACCATGAAAATGTATTAACATTCCTTATTAGGCTTTAACTCACTCCTTATTGTTGATCATTTTCAAGTGCCCTAAACCTTGGCGAATAGTGATTTTGGGGTAGGCATGGATGGAAGTTGAGAACTATTTTTGAGTTGATATTTGTTGGAAAGACTTATGATTATTGGACTACTTTAATGCTTTGAGAATTAATATTTGCAGACTTTCATTGGAATGATTTTATGTTGCTAGAATGTTACATTTTAAGATTATTAGTTTTGAAAAATTTTATCTTATTGGAAGACATTGGTTCAATGAAATTTTGTTATACTTTAGAAGGTTTTATGCCTTTGGGAGATTTTGATTTTATGAAATTAGTTTAATTTTTCTTATGAGCATATTCAGGACAAACAAGATTCATAAACGAAATTTTGAAAGTGTGTGGTTTAAAAGGTGGGATTTTAGAGGCCCATGTGAATGAAACGATGTGTCCTTGGTTGAGTTGGGGTGTTACGAAGGGAAGAAAAAGAAAGAAAAGGAAGGAAAGTTGAGCTTCTTCCTCGATCTACGGCATTCGGTGATCGGGACTCATCAGGACGAAGTAAATTCCATCTTGCGGCGGGGGCTACACGTGGTATCAAATTGAGGAGTTTCAGAAGATCAATAAAGAATTCGCGGAAATGCAAACCTACTTTGCGCTGAAAGAAATTAGAGATTAACCACTACTTTGGTTTAATTTTTCCACCATAAAGGGTACATTAATGATTGTGTTTTTGAGGGCTATTTGTGATTTTGAAATATGTTAATCGCCTGTTTTAATCTCGACTGAGGTCCAATTTACCTTGGGTTACTAGGTTGGGAGCAGAGAAATTTGAACCAGTCCTTTATAGAAGTTGTAATTGCATCTATGAACTTAATGTTAGGCTTTTGAATCACCCAAATTAGACCTCTACAGCTCACGTTATGGTCCATTTCTCGGGACTGCCGCAGCTTAGGTTGTTTCTCGATTGGTGTCCAAATTTTGGGATTGGTTTTCAGTGCTAATTTCGTACTGATTTAAGACCGTTCTATGGTTGGTTTTGTGGCCTAACTATGGTGCATTTCGGGCTGTGTTGTAGCACGTGTGTGGATTTTGATTTGGATTGATTCTATGGCCTTTTAGAGTCATGGTTGAGGCCAGTTTTGTGGCATGGCATATGGCCTGCTTGTGGTCCCTTATGACTAGTTTGTGCAGCCTACGTATGGGTTGATCATGTTGTTATGCTATATAAATGTCAATATATGTATGCTATTATATTGACTATTAATATACGTGTATTATTATATTAACATTGAATGAATGATGTTTGGAAATTATAAGCATGTGTTATAATTGTCCAAGATGCATGGTGTATGCCTGAATTAAATTGTCCATATATCATTCATCATATATGTGACATGGTATAGACATGCAGTGGCGCACTGCATTGCATTATGCACGGGGACATCGCATGACATGGGTGTGAGTGCATGATATGAATCAACACTGTGTTTGGTGATTGATTGGTGGACTCGGTATCGTTGGATGAAGTCCAACATAGTCACACAGTTGCTTACATGAAAATGAAAATATGTAATCGGGTAATATGAAGCAACTGATAGACACCCTCAGTGAAGACACAGTATATATGTGTGGTTATACCATATGTATTGTGTTGTGTGTGCATATTTCGCCGCCGGTGGGAAGCTAGTGAAAGTATAGGAAGGCATGCGAAGCTTACGGTGGGACCTTGGAAATTCACTGCCCACAAAAAGACACATAGTTTTGAATATATAAATGATTATTGAGGTGTAACATCAAAAAAGCTTTTGGTTTGAAAACAAATAAATTTGTTGTGTAAATAAAAATGATCATTGGATGTAATCCACAAATGATGGATTTGATCACACATTGACATGCATGATATGTGGGTGTCCATGCTATTTCATAGCATGACATGTGATTCCATTTAAATTAGCATATTCTTCATTGGAATGTTGATGCGAGAAATGTTGTGTGAGCATTGCGTAATGTGACTTAGGTGGGAGTAGTCTCTGTATGAATTTTTCTCTCTGCCCAGGCGTGACTCACCTTATATGGAAAAACATTTCAAGTGCGGGCTGATCACAGTGGAGCGACTCTCATTAGAGCGTGATTGTGAAGAAAGCTGGATTGTGTGGCCTTATAATATTTTTGTAAAAGTATTGGACAAACAATTTTTGTAATACACTTTTGTATGAGGTTTGTACATAGTAATATGTTTTGAAAATAACAAATAATGTTTATTGAATGTGAATAAATGGATCCCGGTAAATGGGATTGGACAGTATGGTATCGAGACACACAATATCCACAAGTAATTTTGACCCTCACTTCACAGCTTGGTGTTAAGGCATAGGTATATGATTGCTTAGGACTCGATGAATGAACCCCAGTTAATGGGATTGGACAACGTGGGTATCGAGATATCTGATATGTAGGTATTCATGAGTTAGCTGTTGATCAATGGACCCCCTGGTTTTAGGGTATCACTGAACAACCCAATTAATATGAAGATAAGGAGTCTACATAAGAATCACATAATCATATTAACTATTTAAAGGACTTAGTTTCGGTGATACAAAAAGAAAGGTTAACGATTCCACAATTAATGAAGATATGTCATGTTTTTGGCTGGATTGACTTAAATATAGAAAACCATGTTATCGATGTATGAATTTCAAATTATTTGAAAAATGATGACCAAATAATATTACTTGATAAAAAAATCTAAATATTTGATAAAGAAGACTGCATATATGTGATTCTTATTTAGTACTTAAGGTATACATAGGTTGTACCAAATGGCTACATGTCTTCTACATAAGGCCCATACACCTACAACCTTCTTTATTAAATATTTGATCACATGTTGAACTGTGCTTCAAATAAGATTATTTGGTCATCATATTTCAAATGGTTTGAAATAATACTATCTTTATAATTTTTCCTAAAATATATTACACCAAAATAAGCATCCAATCATTATTCTTTCATGCTGGAATGTTTTCAAGATTCTCAATATATAACTTACAAGCTATGTTTATTTGCTTTTCAGCCCCTCCTCTTTCATGGCCAGCTACTTGAGTATCAGATAGCAAACTCGAAAACGTGCCATAGTCATAGCTTATGGTTGGAGACGAACATTCTTTTGAGGTTGAATAGATCTGCCCTTCACCTAAGACCATCCACATCAAGCTCAATAACAGGTTCTTCCCACCAGCCCTTTCTGATCTGGACCATGCCTTTTTTCTTGATTTGCTTTTCTTGCACCTTAGCTGCTTTCATCTGCTTGCAAGCTTCTTTACAGTTTTGGTGAAGCTCATTGAGCTTGACAAGACGATAAGCCTCGAAAAGATTTTGGTTACCATCACATGGTGTATGGTTTTCACTCAAAAGCTTGGTTGTGATTGTCTGAATACATGGATGACCAAATGAGAATGGCTTCCCATTTGGGGAGAAAATTACAATACCAACTTGTACACAGCAAAGGGTGGAGAGCTCACTTGCCTTTTTGTAGATCACAGATCTCCTCTTCGAGAACGAAACAAGGCGATCCTCTTCACTGTTCATCCTTCTCATCCCAACCTTTCTATGGCTTTTGGCCTGCTCCTTCTCCATCTTCAACAAAATTGTATGAGCAAGACATTAATATTCCAGAAGACAGAAAGATGGTGTTCAGACTTATAAAAGGTTGAAAATTGTGGAGTTATTATATAGGACAGCACCATGTAATTATCATCTGCATATGTTTTAAAAGATTATATGATAAGGGGTATCAGGTATCCCCTTCCCTAATATTTAGCGAGTTCATAAAATGAAATATTTAATTAACATTCTTTAATGAGTTTAATAATCTGGAGCAACAGCATGGCATTTCATCTATATATTATTAAGGAAATTTTGTAGGGTTAAAAATGTGTGGAGCAATTAAGTACCATAACACCATGAAACTATCATCTCTTATCATGTGAGGCTTTCATGGTCAGTTTTTCTAATAAGATTTGGAGTTGATTTTTCCTTTATGATTGAGTTAAAAAAGAAATGAAATATTATTTGGAATAATTTAAAAAAGGTATAGCATTTATGAGGAACAATGCTTTACTTTTATATCATTTACACTTAGAATTTTTATTTTAATATAGAATTTGTTATTTTGGGAAAAGTAGATTTCCCAAAAAAAAAAAATAATTCAAATTGTCTCTTTGTTATGGTATAGATGAAGCAATTATAATAATAGTTACAGTATATTATGGTAGTAGATAAATTACTATCATAATGTATTTACTATTATAATATAATGCAACCACTTAATGCTTTGTTCTATCTATTACCGCAAAATAATTGAAGTCCGTAAAGAGAGAACAAGTAGGAAAAGACTTGTTAGAGGAACAAGGGGTCCTTTGTGGGGTGATTTTGGTCTCAAAGATAAAGGAGCAAGTTCGAAGCTTTTGATAGGGGTGTGTTCGATTGTAAGCAAGTGAGGCTATTTCAGAGAAATGCTTCTACTATAAGGAACATTTATGGTTGTTAGAGCATTTCCGATGCGGATATTTTAGAGAGGAGTGAGATCGAATACCGACAATTTTTTTTTCCATTTTTCGTGAGAAGAAGAAGGGATCTCTCATGTACTTGTTCGTCAATTAGGTTACAAGTTGGTTTTATATAAAACAAGGCTCTCCCTTTCTCCAACGTCTTCTTCGCCTAATACTCAATGAAACATATAATGAACTCTCCTCATTCTCCCAACAACATCTAGACTCCCTCAAGTCTAACAGTATCATTCAACAATAAGAATGAACATTGCTCATCATCAATGATTAGAGCAATGTTAAAATTCTTGCGCGTCTTATCTCTCGCTTTCATAAACGTCTTCTCTCTTATTTAAAAACCTCTCAGAGATCTTCTTTCAAAATTATGTACCTTTATGATTTCTAATATGTCCCAACATACTAACTATAAGATCCTGATTTCCTCCATATTCACCATAATGAAATATCTTCCTGTCATAAAAATCTCACAAAATAAGATTCAATATCTAAGATTTTATTCATCTAATATTGCACAATACCCTCCTCTATTCTTCCTTATCCATCCCAGATAATATTTTGTCTTCTGATTTGCATAATATTGACCCCAAAATTCATGTTGACCAAATAAGATAAGTTGTGTCTCACATCTTGATCTACCATTTCAGGCTATGTCAACTGTGACACCAGGTTTAATTGCAAAACAATCATGCGATTTATTTTTTCTTGTGTGAGAGTATCTAAAAAAACACCCGATTGTTATCCTAATTAAAAGAATTAATCAACAATCCTTAACATAAATTTTAGAAGACAAATATAATTGGCCAACATGTCTATACATGTTTGTAAAGCAAATCAAGTATGAAAATTAGATCTTATCATAATGTTTTTCCTACATGATGAAGAGAGACAAATAACATCAACACCCCCAACATTTCACATTCATATGGACCAAATTATTTGGAGTAACCAACTTTTTATAACTAGTATAAGAGAGACAGATAACAACATCAGGACACAACATCTCACATTCACAAGAACAAGAGGATTTGGACCAGCCAACTTTGCAAATTATTTAGATAGCAACTATAAAAATCCATGTGAAAATGCCAATTCTTTCAAATATTTTTAAAATAATTTTTATATTCATTATTTTATCTTCAATCATTTCACATATACCAAAAATTATTTTTAAAAAGTAACAATGGGAAAACAAGGTAGAAAATAATAACAATGAAAGTATTTTCTAAAAACAAAACAAATAATAGTTTATAGTTTCTCTTGCCCAAAAACTTTTCCCTCATTTTTGTTTCAGAAAGACCCAAAATATATATTTTAAATACATTTTTAAACCTTTGGTGTTATCCATTGCAAAATAAACAACAAATTAAAATAGAATAAACAAGAAAAATAACATAAACACAGATATTTACGTGGTTCGACCAATGCAACCTACTTCCACGAAAAAAAGACTATTTTATAGAATACAGTGTCACCCTCCATCATCACCACCGATCTCATAAATAAAAGATAAAAAATTTTAAGTCGAGCTCCCAAAATATTTCGAATCGTGATCACCATTCAGTCGTCCTTAGAATTTACAGATCATTCAACATTATCAATACAAACAAGAAGAGAGAAACATAATCATGTTAATAGGGAAAGAGGCACCAAAACAATGCATAGAAATTATGAAGAAGGTGGGGTTTGGAGAGGGGATGAGGACAGGAATATTGGAATATTTACACTAAGTGTGGGGAATAGATAGCCAGAGGTATGAGTTGTGAAGATTGATTAGATGATGATGGTGATTGGGAATCTCTTCTGCCTACTCTTCATCTCTTTCTTCCTTTTCATGCCTTTTTATCTTATCAGACAAGTACTTCCTCGTTTTCCTTTATTAGTAGTATTGTGTGTGGAATGGGATAAATCGTATAAGTCCCGATTACTAGCATCGATATTTCAGGCCAGTGAGGCTAGGGCAATCAAAGAGCGGAGCTAATATGTCGGGCATACAAACTTAAAGGACAAGCTATAAAGCCGAGGCATCAGCATACAGGCCTAATACCCTTTCCAGGGATTACATAGGCCAGTATCGCATCAGCCAATAAAAACAATCAAACTTAAACATGGGAGACATGTGGCGTCTATTATAGTCCTTTGACCACGATCTCCCATACACACCTTATCTCGCACGGAAATATCATGACTTGTATTGCTAACAATTATGGTGAAATCTTAATCCATCTAAATAGTATAAATTATTGGCCTGTGTCATAGGAAGGCAGAGATTTTTAAATGATATAAATTAATAACATTATAATAGATCAGGAAAAGGGAGTTGTTTTTCAAATAAAATCCCAAGCCTATGTTTGGTTAACTAAAAACCCGCGATAAAATAAAAGGAAAATAATTAAGGAAAAAGGTAATAAAAATAGAAAAATAAAAATAAAAGAAACATAATAACATTAGTTTTTATTTTAATTTATTTCTTTATTTTTTAAATATCATTTATAAAAATTAAATAATTTTGATTTTATTAATATTCTTTTAATTTTATAATACAATCAAACATAAACAAAAAATATCTTTCTTGCTAACATTTTGTTAGCCGAACATTCCAAGCAACATAAATACATTGCATACTATCACAAACATTAGATGAAATAACAAATTAAATAATAGAATATAATCAATTAGAGAAACAATGCATCTTTCGTGGAATCAGTAATTTCCTTAAAATAAATTTGTTTTTTCCATTAATACTTTGAAATTCTATCTTTTAGGATAAAATAGTTATCGAATAATTAGTAAAAGTACTTTGCAGCGAATTAAAGTAGAATATATATATATATATATATATATATATATATATATATATATAATATATATATATACACATAGAATTATTCTATGAGTATTGTGCATTTAGTACTTTACAAAAATATATATTTATAATTTATTCAAAAATATTATTTTTAATAAATAATTTAAAAATATTTATAACAAAAACAATTTGAAAATTATGTTTCTTAAATATATAAAACTACTTTTAGAAACAGTTTCTAAACAAGACACCCTTATTTATTGGAACCTAAGATATTTTACATTTATCAAACATGTTTGATTTTGGTAAGTAATTATTTTTATTCTGAAAAATAAAAACACCTTTCAGAATCTACTCTTATGCTTTTGGAATTATATTTATATTATGAGTATCATTTGCTTCACAGTTGAAATATCTTTGTGATTCTAAATAATTATTTATATTAAACTAGTCAAAATAATTTTATTTCATGATTTTACAGTTTTTCATTTTTTTAATACTTTATTTCACAATACAACTCATATTTTTATGATAAATAATTGTTTTGTTTTTAAATGTACTAATAAAAAACAATGCCATTTGAAATAAAATATATTATATATCTAAATATAAACATATATCTTTGTTATTTTGCATGCATGTAAGCGATCTAAAAGTTATTTCAACTACTCACAAATTCTATGGAATTCTATAGTCCCTTTTTTTAGAATAGAGAAATATCATTTTATTTTTGAAAGCGTTTTAAAACATAATATTTATATATCAGCTTGACTCAATGGTTAAAGGATCAGAAAAGACATAAAAAATGATTAAGTTCGAGTTTTCGTGAAAACATAATACTAGAAATACAATGTTATAATTTCAAATAAATAGATGAAAAAAAAAACAAAATATCTATATTGTTCCAAATTAATCATTTTTATTAAAGAGAAAATAAGTTCTATACATATATATTATATTCATAAATTCATGAATTAGTTAAATATAACTCATGTGGTAGAGCGTTTAACGTTTAAATAAATGAGACGTAGAGGAAATGAGGTCTTGATGATATGATTTATTATGTTTTAACTAAAGTATTTAATTGTAAAATAATATTAAATTCCTCTTAAATTGATTTTAAAGTAGGTGTTTAGGAAAAAAATTAATACTTATTAATTAATAACTTAAATTGACTTTAAGCTAAAGTATCTTAAATTATCAACTTAAAATTGTTGTTTAATTTTAAGTTAAAGTATTAAAGCCATTCAATACAATTGATTCTAAATCATCATTAATATCGTTATTTGTATTAATTTTAACTAATATTTATCCTCATCAATTATAACTGGTATTTATTTATTAGTTGCAACTAATAAATTTATTCAGAACAGATTGCACATAAAAATATAATATTTTATTTTACAATAATTGAAGTTAGGACATGCCACCACATACTTCAAAATTACATATACAAGACGATATAGGCAATTGAAAAAGATTTGAAAAAAAGTCAATTATTTTTTGTTCAATACTTAAAGCCTACACAAAGTTATCGATAATTACGAATGCTTTATCTTGGGTCTCGTAAAGCCTCTGATAATTTCATTTAGGTAAATTTTTCTGTTCAATAATTAATATCTAATTACTATGAATAAATTGACATATTTATTACTAATTTACATAAAAAAAATTTGTTCACAACTCTATTGATAAACTAGCCCATTATCGTAATCTATTTGCACAAGATTAATATTTTATAAATTAACAACTCCAATAAATTTATATATTTTAAAATTTAAAATGGTAATCTTTTTGTAAATGATGTTTATTCTCGATAGTAAATATCTTATTTCTAATAAACTCACCTTATAAATCTAAATTATTAACAAAAAAAAATCTTTAAATGATAAATTATATCGATAGCTGACTAATCATTTCACGTAATTAAATAGCTATTAATTATCAATTAAATTTACAAAACAGTTTATATATATAATTAATAGAGTCTTTGCTTAATAACTATAAAAATCAGTGCGATAAACAATTAAGCTATCAGTTATCCTCTAGTACAAAATTACCTATATCTTTTTCATTGAATATATATAATGAAATTATTAATTAGAAAATGAAAAATAGAAAAGTGAAGGAAAAAACCTAAAGGGGACAAAAAGGGTTATTTGCTTAAGAAAGATTAAAACGTGACTACAGGTCAAACTACATCGTGTCATTTCAAGACATATCCACATGTTCTTTCTCTCCTACTTTTTATTATTATTATTATTCTTTTTTCCTTCACTTTTATAAAAAAATAAATACATATTTTCATCAAATCTCTAATTATCTATCCATCAACAGAATGTACATCATTAATCATGAGGGACATTTTCAAAGATAAAATTATCATTCAAATGTGCTAGATGTCACATGCCAAAAATTTGTATACCTACTACACCCTGGAGAACGTTATTTTCATAATATCACTTATTATTTTAACATTTTGTAATGCCTTTTTCTTTAACCTAATGCAAATATAAAAGAAAAAGGTAGTTAGTTGGGAGTTTGGATAAAATAATATTCATTCTTAGAAACTATTGTTTCTAATTTAAATCTAATTTACAAATCACAGTTGTTAACAAGCTTTAATTTAAAAATTATATTCAACAATAGTTTAAAAAATGAGTTAGAATCAATATTTTTTTAAAATATTTAGTTAAATAACCTCAAATAACCAAAATTTTATAAATGTAACCCTTTTTTTGTTTTTTCTAGAAAAGTAACTTATTTCAGATAAAAATATATTTTACCATTTTATATATTTATGTGTTTTAAAGAAAATGTTATTTTTATAAGAGAATAATAAAGGTATTTCTATCAAAATTACGAACAATTTGCCGAGAGGATGAGATTTCCAAAACTTGATTTTCAAATGAATTTTCTTTTTTTAATAAAAATGTCATTTAACTCAAACTCATGTTAGGACAATGCGAAAAGATGAAAAGGGGCGGAGAGGGCCGAGAATGAGAGAGGAAAAGCTGAAGATCAAGAGGACAGGTAAGAGCCAGGGTGTGGCTAGGGCGACAAACGACAAATGACATGGAGCAGAGTCAGAGAGAGAGAGAGAGAGAGAGAGAGTGGGAGGGTTATATGATATATATATATATATATATATATATATATATATAATGTTTAATATCTGAAGGGCCAAATAGTGATCACTTAACCATTAGGATGGCATCACTCAGACACTAGGAGAGTCAGGACGCTGGGGGACTGGGGGAAATGATGGGGTCTGTGTCCTATTCCTCCTCATACTTTACACACACAGCTGTGGACAACGACTACTGATTTTTCTCTCCTAATCCCCCCTCCTCCCTCATCCATCCTTTTCACTTCCAAACTCCTATCCTCTCTCTCTCTCTCTCTCTCTCTCTCTCTAACTTTTTTTTTTTCTTTCTTTCTTGTAAAAATTTCAAACCTATCCAATTCAACGATCAGACAAAACCATTGATCTTTCTAATTCCGGTTTGATCATTATTTTTAAAACATTGAATTACAGATATGAGTATCTCTTATTTTAGAGGTTATCTACTCATTATTGGAATGGATGATTAATTTGATGGAATGATTAATTCAATTATTACAGATCATCTTCTCCTTGTTCAGAAATGATTAATTAGTCCATGGCACCTCATAAATCAGCAGTGTGAAAGAGGACTTAAGACTTGAGTTTGGGATCTAAATCCACAAAATCATTTAAAAAATGAATTCCCATATATAATATTCATTCAAAGTTTAAGCATGAGAAATACAGGAGAGTAGTAACTAAATGCTAGCAGGCATTTAATTTGGGGATATCACGATGAAAAGAAGAGAAGGAAATAAATACAAATGACATGAGTAGAAGAGGTTGACCTCTCTCTCCCTCTTCCCCACACAAGCAATTTTATGTAATAAATGGAACCCAGAAGGAAAGGCTTGGTCCTTTTCTGGGCATATAAACCCAACAAACCATAATGGTCCCCCCTCTACCTCCCCACTCTTTCCTCCTCTTTATTCTGAAACTCATTTGGAACCTGAAAATACTATGGAAGAAAACAATAGGAAAACATAAAGAAAGAAGGGAATTTAAAAAGATTAAAAATAAGTTTAAATTTAATAAATATGTGTGAGAATTTTGATTATATTTAAAAAAAATTTATATTTTTATTATAAGAGCAAATATAAAATAATTTTTTATTAACATTTTTCCTTTTTTAATACTTTCAGTTTCAAAAAACCAATGAGAAAATATATATATAACATCACAACACGTATCTATCCATTTACAACATGAAAAATGATATACATGGGAATATATATATATATATATCTTTGTATAAGTGTTCAAGGCTGATTTTATTCAAGTCAGTGACTCAAGTATGAAGGCATCAATGTCCTAGGCATGAGTCTATAGGAACTTTCAGGAAAAGCTTATGGGAGAGGAAATATTATAAAAGGCTTTTTAAGACCCTTTATCAGTAACAACCAGAGAGAGCTGTTGGGGGATAAATAAATAAATAAATAAATAAATAAAAAAGCTGAAACAGTGCCTAAGAAAAGGGGAGGGAAAGCAGGGTGGCGCCTGTGGCATGCTATAATATTAGTTTGAATCTTGGCATCATTTCCAAAACTCCACAGTAAACTACAAATCACAAATCACTCAAACAAAAAATAAAATATAATTCATGGAAAGCGACAGACAGGATAAGCTCAAGATGCTTACATGCAATATTATATTCATCATTATCCTAGTTTTACTCTCACTCCCGCGCGTTCATCACAGACACTAACACAAAAGCAATCACAGATTCAGGATCCTCAAAACAGCAACAATAGAAAACAGAGAACAGAGATTCCATATCTTTCAGCTCAGGTCAATGAAGATAGAGAGAAAGGGAACAGAAAAAAACCCTGAAATCTAATCTAACATTAGCTTTCGGATTAGCGTTAAAGCCGCATATATACAACTAAAATCTGTGGAATAAAAGAGAAAAAGCGAATAAACCTCACCAACAATTTCATGCAGTATTTGCCTAAAAAACAACGGAAATTTCAAGAAAACGAAAAAAGAAAAAAGGGAAAAAAAGAAGAGAAGAAAGGTGATGATGAAATGTTAATTTGGTACACCAACTCTCGAATCTGACGTCACGTCAAGTTCGATCTGCTTTATACGCTTCGCAACGGTTCCTGCTGTTATTATATTTGAAGCTACAGTTCCTCCTCCGTTACTACTGCTGCCCTCTCTCTTCTGGGGCGTTGAAAAGAGCTGACCAAATCCGAATACTCCTCCCGACTTCGACGAGCCCCTCAGTGAACAGACTGGAACGTTGAGGACGGGGGTGATTCTGACGTTGGCTGAATAGGATCGCTCCATTCCTCTAAGTAGCGAATCTGGGTCCGCCATTAGGCTACTCGGACTGCTCCGAGCTCCTCTCAAGGCTCTGGAACACGATTTTTCCTGAGGAGTTCATTCTCGGACTGTCCACCGACACGCCTCTGCCGTTTGCGTCTGGCGCTCGCCGCATTGGGCTCCGACCGACTCTGGAGGCGGAGGGATGATCGGAAGAAGATGCTCTCGCTTTCACAATCCTCACTCTAGGCGGATTTGGATTCAACGTGGTGCTCGCGTTTGAGCTTGGATTTGGATTCGGATTTGCGCTTGGTTTAGGTTTTTCGGAATCGAGGGAGAGTCGGGGGAGATCCTCGTGCTCGTGGCCAGAAGAGGAGGATGAAAGCATTTAAACGCGAGACATGGACACCGACTCAGAATCAGAATCTCTCAGCAACGGTAAGCTCAGGGATGCATCGGAGGCTGAAGATGATGTAGATTTAGAGCTTCTGTGGAGAAAATGTTTTATAGATTTAGCGTTGGTGCTGTAAGAGGAGAGAGAGGAAGTAGTTTTGTGGTTCTCCTGCTTCGAGTTGCTGCTCTGGTAGAGTTTCTTCAGTCCTAAAAGCTCCTTCCATCGGCTGGAACACCTGGGAGCCTTTGGAGAGAAGATATACGGGTCCGTGCACATTTATCGGCCAGTTCTCCGAGCAGAGATTTTGCCGTCTCCGGTGACCTAATCTCGAAGATGCCGTGACCACTGACGGACGGATCACGAAACCTGCAGAGGAACAAACGCCGTCGGAGAACAGCTCATCCGCCGGGCATCCCACCGGGATCTTGAGCCTGAACTCGAAATCACCTACGTCCTTCCCGGAAACATCCGGATCTGATACCTCCGCTGGATCCGGCGCTAGCCTCCTGAAACGGGGGCTTCCTGCATGTTGACTCCTCGTCGGGGAAACTCGCGGCTACAGAAGGAGATTCTAGAGGCTGGAAACCATCCATACGACGGAAAACTCGCCCGGACGGTGGCTACTCCGACGACATACCCGATGTTATTCACGCAAGCTGAAGCCATCTCCAGCGATCATGCACTTCTGCAAATCACACCAGCTCAATCTCCGATCAAAAACAACAGCAATAGCCCAAGAATATGAACCGGAAAACTCACTATCGCCGGATCACATCGACGGAAAAATCCTGCACGGCGAGATAGAATGGGTATTTGCCAGAGAGCTAGGGTTTGGGGAAATGGTTGTGTTAATGAAAGTGAAGCCTTGGACTGTGTCTAATTATAAATAATAGATTGAGGATAATTGTGTATATATATATATTAATGTGTATATATATATTATATTATTATTACTCATATCAACCCCGCGCCCCTTTTATTACAGCAAAATAAATTCTTCTTGCTGGCAAGTTCTGTTTGTCCGCCACTTACTCTGTTTTCTTTTTCCTTTTTTAATCTACTTGGTTTTTTTAAGAAAAAATGGTACATTTATTCAAACTAGTATAAATTGTGGCTTATATAAAAATAAAAATCGTTAAAAATCATAAAATATGTAATAATATCTAGGTTATGATTATAATGAATGAATTTCAAAGCATACGTTTGATAATGAAGCCTCACGTATTTGATATTCTTTATCCCGAATCGTAATATGAAATAAATGTTCACATTATACTTAGTAAACAAGCAATCTTGTCGTATTGAGACGGCAACGATTCTAATGTGAGATGAAATCTCTTTTAAATCGAAAAAATAAATAAAAACTGCAAGCTTATGTGAAATAACCAAACGTTGAAAACAGGTGGAAGAGATGTAGATGAGTAATTTGAATGAGAATAACGAAAATCGCATATCTGCTTAAGAAAAGAGCTATAAGATAAAGATTAAAAAAATTATATAAGGTTTGATGAGAAGTTATTCACCAAAAATATAAAGAATGAGTATCGAATAACTATATATTTTTATTTTCAATAATAAATAATTATTTGATTCAAAAATAAATAATTACCTCGATTAAAATAATAATAAATAATTACCTCCAAGTACTTCAGAATTGGCCATCATAATGAAAAAGAGTCAGTGAAGTTGTTTATGAAATATTTTAAATTTTGTTTCTATTTTAAAAATCATGAAAAATTTTTAAGTGTAAATAAAATTATTTTTACTTAATATTTAAAAATAAAAAAATTGTTTTCAAATACTTAGGTGCATGTATTTTCTTTATCATAATTTTGGTTTGAGTCTCTTTATAATCATCTAAGTTTACCCCAATTAACCAACTTTAATATCTCATGGGATTACTTAAGATGTGCGCAAATTGGTCCGAAAATATGATTATCAAACCAATTAATTTTCATTGGTTGCCTCCACCTTGATTGAAATACATGAACATAATTAATTTCCTTGTGGATATTTAGGTAAAAGACAAATAAATCAAAATAGAGTAATAAGGAAAAAAAAGACACAAAGAAGTTAGAAGGAAAGGTGATATGATGGTGAATATTTATAGACTAAAGGATATAGAGATTTTCTAGCAGGGGATACTAATCATATGATTAGTAAGATGATTAATTTACACCTTTTTGTCAATATTAATGTTCATAATAGTAGATTAAGTTTTTAATGATGAACTTTAGAAAGAAGTTAATCACTTAATTATAGTTGTAAAAAGTAGTTATAAAGTGCTTGTCCCATCACCCTTAAACGATATGAAAGGAAGGTATTAAAATGAGGCTTTAAAGTAGAATAATATTAGATCAATTATGGATTAACATATTAAGGTCACGTTTATTTTTTAACTTTTTTGTTGAAAGAAAAATAGCTTTCGGTATTTAGACAGTTTGTTTTTAACTTTTTTATGAGCATTCACGAATTTTAAGCTTTTGAATGAAAAAACTAAAATATTGGTTTTTTGTTTTTTTCTTAATGTATTTTCTATTAAGAAAAACTAAATATTGAAATATGGAGAAAATCATATTTTCACGATCCTCTCATGATCATTTTCATTAAAATTAAATAAAATCATATGTATTTTATTTATTTTTTATTTAAAAAAGTATTGTATCAAAATTTAGATAAAAATTAAAAAGTGATTTTTTTTAGAAAAAAACAAATAACTAAATATTTAATTCAATTTATCTTATTAGAAGCCAAAAGTTATATTCTGCTGATGGTAAGAAAAAGCAAACATGACACCAAAATATGAGTTGTGGGACAAAATTGACCATTTGGAATCAACATTAAGTGGAAGCCTCAATTGAGATTGAACAAATTGTGTGATAAATTCATAGGGTTTTCTTAACAGCTAGTGGACCTTCCAGCTTCATTTAAACGTGATAAATTTGCTTGTGAGCGTACTTAATTATAAAGATAAGATGAGAAAACCCATATATGCTCTAGGGAGACAAAGGTCTATATAGACTCTAAGGCACAACCTTTTAGGGTCACTTATCTCTGGCTTGGGTTTTTGTCTTTAAATTGATTGTGAGCTATGTGACAAATAGAGGTGACAATTTAAGCCTAACCCGCTAGGCTACCTCAGTCCACTCAGAATAAGGGTTGGGCTAGGCTGTAAATTTATAGGCTAGAAAAAATCGAGTCAAATTTGACACTGTCAGTTTGAGCCCTGACACAGTGTGTCCACCACTTGATTTTTGGGGGTACGAAAGTAGGGCATTACCTCATTTTGAAAAACCTAGCCAAATTTGACCCAACTAGATGTTGACTCGACCCAACCTAGCCCGTCCATCTGAATTTCCACCTCTAATGACAAATTAGCTAGATTGAGGTCCAACGATCCATTATTAACTTTGGATCCCGGTCATTGAGATTGCTTTTAAAACTGTAATCCAAAAACAAAAACTTTTCTTGAAATGGGCGAACTGGGCAAACTAAATGGTCATTTTCTTTGTACATAAACAACTACATGAAAATTGAAAGCGTTGGGAGAAAATCAGGATAGTTTTCCCAAATTAACAAATATTACTATTCATATGAATAGTACTCAAGTAGAAATACCCAGGCCAAAATCTGCATTCTAATATTGACTAAAGCGAGAGAAAATAATACTAAATAAAAACACCGAGAAATTAGCAGGGTTGTGATAGCCTACGTCATCGAGGGCGTCGACGAACAACTCTCGCTGTGAAAAGAGAATTTACAAACTTAGGACCTGAGATCAATTTCCACAGAAGTGCAAGGGGCCAAAGAAATAATCAAAAACGATTGTTGTCTCTGAAATAGTATGCAGTGATGGGAAGAGGTGTTTCTGATAGAAGGGAGGCTCCTTTTTATAGGAGAAATGAGGAGGAGGAAATCCACATCCCCAGCAGGTATTGGGATTCCATATTTTAGCGGCAAATCTCCACCCCTTGACAAATATACGAGATCCATGCAGAGCTTATAACCTGACAAAGGTACATAGCGCCTCCAAATCGCTCAGCAGCGCCAAAGCAAACTTTGCAATGTTGATCAAAGTCTAAACGATGATTGAACTTGATGGAATTGTCACCTGATCAATATATCTGGATTAATAACAGTTGATCTTACGAACTAAGATTCCACCTTCTTGATGATTTCCCATACGCAAATGATACCTCACATCAATATGCTTCGTTCGGTGCATGATAAACTTGGTTCTTCGCTAAATGAATGGCGCTCACGGCTATCCGCAAAAACAACGCCAACGCACATTCGACCAACGCGAATCATGTCAAACAACCACTTTTAGCCATATTGCTTCCTTAAGCGCGTTGATCGCCATATACTCTTGCCTCAGGTCGTAGGCAAACGCTATGGCGTAAAAGTAGACTTCCAGCTAAGCGATGCTTTTGCAAAGGTAAACCTGGAACCGATGATTGATCAGTTTATCAAGATCCCGCCGGCTATAATCGAATCGCGATGTCATTGCGCATCGACGACGTATCGTGCTTCTCAAATATTAAACCAACATCTAAGGTTTTAAGATGTACCTTAGAATCCATTCCTTCTTGCCAATGTTTTTTCGAGGATTATGCATGTACACTCCTGATCCATTTGCATGTGTAAAATGTCAGGCCTTATGTACACACACCATAGCATACATGTGAAGCTACCTTTGCATTTGAATAAGGACCTTTGACATATATTCAGGTCCCTCTCTTGTCTTTGGACAACTGTGGAAGCCATAAGCAGAAATGAGGGAGCAAGTGGGGTGCTCTGGGTTTGGTCTTCGGTATGCAAAGCGTTGTAGTACCTTCTTGAATGCTAGCCGAGTTAAACAGTGTGCCCCTCTCATGCGTCTCTGGCTATTTCCATGTAGAGAATCTTCTTGGCTCCATAGGATCTTTCATTTGAACTCCTTGCTCAGGTTAGACCTTCAATCTGCATATCTCCTTGATTCCTTCTGATGCTATCAACCTTATTAAATCAACATACAAGAAGGTATATGAAGATCCATCCTGCTAACTTCTTGAAATACATGATGATCAAAATTTAGCAATGGTGTAGTTACGGCTTTATCATGAGCTGATCAAATCGCTTATACCGCGCCGCTTGGCGTTGGCTGGAAACCATATAACGATTTGTTCAATTTACAAACCCAATTTTCTTTTCCGGCAACTTTGAAACCATCTGGTGGGTTATAGATTTCCTCCTCTGTGATCGCATGTAAGGGCGTCTTCACGTCGTATGGAGGAATGTTTCACAACAGAGAAAATACCTTTATCAGAAGCCACTCCCTCCTTCTCGAAAGATAGCCTTGAAGCAATATTAGCTTCCTGGGCTAGAATAATCGCCATTCTTGCTTGAAATCCTTCTTTCTCGCGGTATGAAACCCATTGCAAACCTAATTGCCTTCTTTCCCTTTTCGTAGTCTAGCTAGCTTCCCAAGTGATTCTTCAACAAGGGACTCCATTTCTTCACCCATGGCTTCCTTTTCTATCCAACTACTATTTGCTTCAAGAAAAGTCTGAGGTATACCTTCTTCTACCATTGGAAATGCATAAGCCACCATATCTTCAAACCGAGCAGGTTTCCTAATCTCTCTTCTTGGCCTGCTGATGGAAATTGGTAAATCATGTTGCTGCTGAGGTTCTTCGTTTGAAACCTCTTCCTCTCCAATATCTCGCCGTGTTCTGCTTACGGTCTTCAACTAGTTTAGTCAAGTCGTCTCAAACTCCACCGCTCAGTACCCTCCACCGCGGCAGCTTTTCCTTCGCTCATTTCAAAAGTGCTCTCCGACACTTTCCATCCTGTTGTTACCCTCTTCAAAGATAAGTGCATTCATCAAAAGTAATATCCCCGCTAGAAATAATTTTCTTCGAAGATAGACACTTAGCCTGTGATCCTCGACACCAGAGGTAACTCCCATAAACAATGCCTTTTTAAATTTCGATCCAACTTAGATCTCTACATGATAATAAGCAAGTGGGAACCAAACACATAAAGTATCATAATCATTTACGTTTTCTGCACTCATACCTCCAAGTGGTGCTTTGGCCATTTAGTGCGCTTTGATGGTAGACGATTAATGAGATGATTTTGCATACATAACAGCTCTCAAAATTTTTAACCTGCTTCGCCTAAATCAATATTGAATAAATATACACCGAACTTTCTCCAAGAAGGTTCGACCATGCCTCGCCACTCCCATTCGTCGCGAGTATCTCTAATCGTAGTGTCGAGATATGCCTTCCTTTCCTTACTTAAATAAAATTGATCATTTCTATATTCGTTAATTACCGTCGACGGAGTACTTTAATCTTTCTCCTCGTCTGTTCTCCACCATTTTCTTCCATACAAGAAATGTTTTAAACACCTCATCTTTTTGGATTTCAAAGATATAATCCCAAATCCTTCCGGAAAAGTCATCAACAAATGTAACAAAATAATGTTTACCCCAAGGAAGTCGCCTTGGTCAGGTCCCCACACGCTCAGGTGAATAATCCAATATACCACCAGTATTATGGATCATGGTGCCTAACTTCACCTCGCTCCTGCAACATATTGCTCGCAAAAATCCAAATTTTTGCAAGTCTTGCACCTTTCAATAATCCTCGCATAGCCAACGCTTGCAAAGATTCTCTCCAAGATGTCCAAGTCTCATATGCCACATCCGACATCTCGCCATCGTTCCTCCCACGCCGCCGCCGTCCCGATCGTCAGAATGCTTTGATAAAGCGCGTACAAGCTGTTTCTGATACCTTTCATCACCACAAGTGTCTTTAAACAACTTTCTTAATCCCATTTTGCATAATGATAGTGAAACTTTAATCTAAGGTTCCCAAAGAGTTCAGATTCTTTTCGTTTCCTCTCGGAATGTACCGAACATCTGTCAGCACCCTAGTCGACCTATCATGATTCTTCAAACTGATTGAACCCGGTCCATTTATCTTGCAAGGTCGATTGTCCGCTGTGATAAAAACAAATACCACCACTGGAAACAGAAGCGGAAGAACCACTCCTTCTCAAAATGGACATATGGAACGAGCAAAGCCAACACACAACCATTCATCGCACTAGTCATCGATGACACGCCGCTGAAAACTGACTTATTATCTTCACTACATGCTTCGATACACCATTTTCCTTTCAGCGCAAATTTTCCGACATCTTTTCTTCCTAATGCCGCTGCGACAAAGGCACATTCATCTTTGCAAGTTTGCCTTTAACTCGAGAGATCTTCCCTTCTCCCCTGTTTCTGATTTGATTACGACTCGAACAAGGTAGTTTTACCACCGAGCTCCTGTGGTTCTTAATTTATCCTTTTTCCATCTCATTAGAAATACAAAGAGCAATTTGTTACTTCTTTAAAGTTTTTGTTTCCTTCCCAAATAACATACTAACAATAAGATGTCTGAGTATTCATCAGGAAGGAAGCTAACAATGTCAAAGCCTTTTACCACATCACTATTTTCTCATCTAGATTCAATAAATCAAGCATTAAGGAATCAAATCCGTGATGTGATCATTCGCAAGGTACTCCCGGTTTATATTGGAAGCAGACAACTTTGTTCTCGTGATGTAGCTTGTTCTTCAGGTTTTCTTCATGAACTTGTCTTCCATCTCCTTCCACAACTTGTTTCACAGACGCCTCCCCCATAAACGGTAGATATTTCAAATGAGACACAACTCCAATCGCATCACATGCTAAACGATTGATTCGTCTAATCTTTCTATCAAATAGACTTTCCTGCTTGTTTCTTCTAGTGCAACATCAAGCTCCTGCAAAGTGAACCCGACTTACACCGCTTACATGCCAGTCAGTTGCCATCAAATTTCTCCATCAAATTTGGTATTATTCAACAACGATCTTGATGATAATCCTTTCGTAGAAGTCATGGTGCATCGATTCAAAATCAGTATTTCTACAACAAGAATACATTACGGAATGTCAATATTCAATGGGAATCCTTTTTATGATAGGAAGATCGACACAAATGCAATCATGCCATACCGTAAAACTATAGAGTAAAAATGCCAAAATTCCAGTGGAACTTTTTCGATGTGGAAGATCAGATAACACTCCAGAACCACGTAGCATACCGCAGTAACCTCGTCTGATACCAATTGTTGGGAAAATCGCCAGTTTTCCCTAAATTAACAAATGTTACTATTCAGCATGAATAGTACTCACGAAATACCCGACAAAAACACTCACATAAAAACGACAAATGCAAAGCAGAAAACAATACTAAATAAAACACTAGAAATTAACGAGGTTCAAAATAGCCATTCCCACGCCAACCAACAACTCCCACTAACGGAGTTAAATTACAAACTTTAAGATCACAAACTAATTAATATGAAAAAAATACCCAAAACAATCACTACAACAAATTCTTGCCGATGGGAAGAGGTTGTTTACAATAAGGGAGGCCCTTTTATAGGAGAATTTAGGGAGAGGGGAATCCCCACATCGAACCGATGTGGGATTCCATATTTTTCAAAAAAGCAACAGAAACCTTGTTAACAACGATGACTTGGGCCTGTAACGAAACTCAGAAGCACAACTAACTTTTAATTTAAAACTTAAATCATAGCAAGTAACTAAGGCTTTAAGTCGAAAATAAAACTGTAGTTGATAAATATGACTTTAATATAAAAATGAAACCATAGTTTACAACTATAATTTTAGCAATGAATTATTTAAATCACATTCTAACCGTGTCTCTTATGTGACATAGAAGGCCTAGATTTAACACATGTTTATAGAAATATTACTAATAATAATTTGGTCAGTATATATTTTAGATTACCTTATCGGCATTTGTTTTTTGAAATATTTAGATTCTATTACTAGCATCTTAATTATATTTTTGGTACTATTACTAAATACTTTGCTTTAAGAGATATTTTTCTTATTTCATTATCATTATTGTGATTATTTTATAATTTTTATATGTTAAGATTTTTTTACAATTTAAACACTTTAATTATAATATACAAATTTGTTCACTACGATTCAAACCGATCCCTTCCTTCCATATGTCACATTTTTTAAACGTGGAGATTTATTTGGTATATAAAAATGAGAAATGGAAAAAAAAAATATCTTGTTTCTTCTTTTCGACAACCAAGACTTTGCTCTGGATTTAAACGCGAAGCTTATCATAAATCGAAAGAACGCTATTTCATACTGTAACTACAATTAAAACGGAAGTCGTATATAAAACAAAATTCATGAAAATTTTTAAATTTAAAAACCAAACATTTTGTTCTGGATTTAAATGCAAAAATAATTAAAGTTCAAAATTTTAAAACTGATTTTTTTTTTAATAATACACATTAAAATGGTTTTAAATTATATTTCATGCTTATTTCTATTTAAAAAAATCTCAGATTGTACATAGTTTGAACTTTTACTGGAAAAAATATTTGTTTTTTTTTTCTAAATAATGAAAACTTATTTGGATCTTTTGATTTAAAAATAAAATTATTTTTGAAAATTTATACCATTAACTTTTTTTTAGAATGGTCAAAAATGACAAACCAAGATTGGTATAGCTGTCTTGATCATTGAAAAATTGAAAGACTTTTTTGTCTATCATTGTATTCACATTTCTCACCTTCTTGCCAACTTGTATAAATCCTATTCTCTTATTGAGATTGGAAAATAGTGCGCCAGCAAAACAACGGCGGTACTGTCTTTAGGGCCTAATACTTTGCTGGAGTATAAAATAAGAAGTTGGATGTAGGGTGAACCCCGCCGTAATGATACAATATGTTCAAGATAAGGTATTTTGACTTTGATCATATTAATTCATGATTATTATAAATACTCTCATATGTAACCTTATTTTAATGATAGTGAGATTTTGAACCGTCGTTCCCGTGGATAAAGGCACACTATCGAATCACATAAAATCTATGTGTTGTGTTTTTTTTGTCTTTCTTCTTCGATTTTTATCACCATTATTGAACGATTCACAACAGTCACAATTATATTCCAATATCTTAGCATTGTCATTACCCTGAAAAAGCAAACGTGTGGACTATAGAGTCACATGTTGGTAGGTTCATGTCAATTTCTTTGTACACTTCTTCAATGCACACCTATTAATTGATAATTCAATACTTCCTCAAATTCATTGAATTCTTTCATACTGTGCTAGACTCAAATTCATTGAAGACTTCCCATAGTTAAACAAGTGTTCCATAAAACTTAGGGGTCCTTTGTTTTTGTTTTTTTTTTTTTGGCCTTTTGTTGAAAGTAATTGGCTTTCACCATTCAACATGTTTATTTTTAAACTTTTTTATAACTTATTTTAAAATTTTTTGGCTGAATAAAAAAAGCCAAAATATTTCATATTATTAATTAAAATAAATATTTGGGGCCTAAATTGTATTTAAATAATTATTTACCAGCGTAATGAATTTAGTCGAATGATGTTCTAAACCGAGCTCAACCCCAATCCCGACAAAGTTCTGCACATAATAATCAACCCATGAAAGGGTCTAAAGGATACTTCTCGAATTTTTCAATTTATCAAAAGTAGAAGCAATTTTTATAACGTGTAAAGAGACTTTGTCTTAAAAGCAAAGCTTATCGCCAGAATAATCCCAAATTATACTACGATGCTTTATAACATGCTGTGTGATGTTGCAACGATATTTTTCTAATAAAATAATATTAAACTAAATAAGAAACCCTAATTTATATTAAAGTGCAAATGGTGTAAATTCGATCATTTACCAATTTAGACTTACGGTCATAATCTCATGCTATCAGATGCCACAAAGCAGAAAGATAGTATGTTGAATCAAGAAATAAACGAAGACACGAGTACCAACGAAGAAATAAAGAAAGTAAAATCAATAAAAAGCAGATATATCAAGTTTTTGTTCTCTCATTTTTGAGAATAAAAAACGCGAAGGAGAAAGGAAGAGAAGAGAAGAATGGTATACAAGAAGAGAAGGAGAAGAGTTTCAAGAGTAGAAACAAAGGCATGAGCCTAGTTTTTGTAATAATTGCGACTGGCTGGTATAAACTAAGATTTTTGTATGGCTCAGGGAGCATTGTTATGGGTTGGCGTGAATTTGACTTTATATGAAATTCCTCCCTTTCGAGCTAAGGTTTGAGGCGCGCAGAGCATTGCTTGTTAAGTATGAAATATTCCCTTTGAGGATAGATTTTAGTATGGAAGTGGTAGGGCTTTATGGATTGGGCTTTGGATTTTGTAATGGACTTTGTTGGGATTCCCAGCATTTGAACTTACTAAGGTTTGTGCAGAACTGTAGCGAGGCTACAAGCCAGCGTACTTTGTACGGATTTCGAACTTTGAATTTTGACCCAACTTTCGGGGCGATTGGATCGGGCATCAGAGGACGCTTTTACGCCAGTTGCATGTTTTGGCGCCGCCACAGACAAGCCATGCATCAATCGGCGGCTAACGCCACGGCACGCGGCTGTCTGACGGTTTCGGTCAAAATTGACGCGGTAATCGGAGTCGCCAAGCGAGATTCCTGGCACGCTGGTGCATGGTGCCGGCGTTATTGCGCGATCAGCTCAAAATTGCAGCCCTCGAAAGTAATGCATCATGCGGTTTCACGCGAATTGCGTGTACTCTTGCACACCTTCAAACCTCTAACTTCATATGGCCATAACTTCTTTGTTCGAACCCTGCTTTCTCGTTTCCGACTCTTAAGTTAAAGCCCATTGAATCAAGATTCCAACCAGATACCTGTGGAGGACATTAGGTGAACATAACTCTGCTGAAATCTAGGTTTTTCTAGAGCTGCTAGCCAGCTAGGATTGACTATTCATGTGTGACCTTCCAACTTCGACTCCGGGCCATAACTTCTTTCTTCCGAACCTGCTTTGGATGTTCTAGACTCATGGAAAGCCCTTTCGAGTCTAGAATCCATCCATATATAGCTTGGATATTGGAATGATAGTAAATGTAGCTCATAAGAATACATTTCAAGTAACCATACTATTTACGACATAACGAAATACGAAAAACGCAAAGATACGAATAAATGAGTGAAAATATCGATATGACACCTACATAATAATCATTCGGAATATGAGATATGTAATCGAACATAAAAATACACATGGATTGTCCGCTTAGAACCTAATGTGAGGGATAGATGGGCACGCCATTAGGAAAACAAGTCCGCAACATGATCACCTACCTGCCGTCATTAAGCAACGCCTGCCCTTATAGATGATCATTGTCTCGTACAATGATAACAGCACCTTCGGGCCCTGATAAGACCACTCGTTGCGACAAGAGTACAGCCACTGCCCTTTATAGTTTCTTTATCCACTTCTAAGGTTTACTATGCATTTAAAACATAAAACAAACGATATATATGCAAATGATTCGAAAAATGATAAAAGTACAAGACATGATATGAGAAGCATGGCATCGTTTATGCGATGATATGTAAACAAGGATGCGATATGTTGACAAGAACAAGAAGAAAATGTAAACGACCTAAAATGAAACATGATATGATAAGAAAGTATAAGATTGCATAAGCATGTGTAAATTATATGTTTGAACATATATAAGCATGTGTATATGGACAAGTATAGAATATGACATAAGTATATGATATTTTTATATGCATATGTAAATGTATAAAGTGAGATGACTCTTATTAGCGGTCGCCCACGAAGTTATTCCCTAAGTCGTAAAGCTTAGCACTGGTTTTCATCCGTGTAGGTACGAAGCAGGCAAGAGGACAGATATCCGCATCGCCTTCAAGGTCAACAATCATTAGGTGCTCACTAAGCCTGGGTCTATTTTCAGGTATGTAATATCCTTTTATCGCTTGTAAAACAAATGAAGCAATGTAAAATATTGTAAATGTTGAACACTTATGTATGAGCTTGTATATATTTTGTAACTACCGCTACAGGATATGGGCGACAAGTTGGCGTTTCAACAACATATGGTTGGAACAAGATTAAAGGCTATAAGTTTAAAAAAAAAAAAAATAAAACGACACCCGTCGACACCGGAGCCACGTCAGTGTCACAAGATGAGACTTTTCTTAACTCAAGTCATGACATGGCATAACGTGAACAGTTAATGTTAGTGGATAAATGACTTAGAGAACAAGTTGTTAGTGAATAAACGACTTTAATAAGACTATAAAGGAATACGTGACCGCCATCGGAGCAGTGCGGGGTCGGTTAGAATATTCGTAATGCCTATAAAAGGAAGACTCAATTTCAGAGCAAAGGATCGACAAATCAATTTTCAACTAAGACTCAAAACAAAGCATTTCAACATTTTCTTTAGTTTGTCTACAAGTTCATCACGCTTGTCTTTTTCGCATTCCTAGCTTAGTCTTTAGATATTATTTCTAAGCATTTTATTGTTTCAAGCTTTATCGCTTTCAAGATAGTCATTCTCAATCTATTCTACAATGAAATTTGTTATCTTTCAAGCTAGTCCGTACATTTTTTCTCTCAACTTTCAATACCCAATTTTCAAAGCATTTTCCACTTAGATTTTAGAGAATTGTCAAAGGAACTAGGGAATCCAATTTTCGCCGAGCGTAAGAAGATTACGTTTTAGCGTCAGATATACCATACCTCACTTCAAAATATTATAATTTCCTGCCACACCCGCGCATTCACCAATTCCTATGCTTTTGTATGTTCTTGATCAAAATCCAGCATAAACATATTTTTGGCACGCCTGGTGGGACACGTCTCTATGGAACATCAATACATCTTTTGATTCAGATGTTCGGCCAGGCATATTCCACAGTAGGACACGCTTTTTGTCGAAGAATTCCACCAAAATTAAGGAGTAAGACAACTGTAGAGTCTCCGAACTCAAGATCTGATGTTGCAGAAGCAGCACAGGAAGGAAGAGTTCCAACCTTGGTGGAACAGATAGAGAACTTGATGAATTTCATCAAGGATGTTAGGAATCCATCCAACTACCCAATTGGAACAAGTGGAAGAAGAGGTGTGTAATGTGGACGTGCCTATTCTTTTCTAATAATTCTAATGAATTTCGTGCTTTCATGCAAAGCAAATAAAGAGCTGAGTGGTCATGATTGCCATTATGGAAGAAATGAAGTACTTTAGAGAGAGGGAGCATAGGGCGCAAGAAGTTACCAAGCCCAGCATAATTTTCTAACGAACTCTTATGCAATATCTCCGATAACCTACGAGGAGCTGGTGAATTTCACCGCTTACCTATGCAGACAGAGGTTAGATACCTTCCTCCCCACATGAGAGAGGGAGGTACTCTGGAGAATGTAGTAAGGGAAAGACCTAATGTAGCTAAAACCACAGTCCCTCAAAGGATTTTTGCTCAAACTAATCCAATTACACAACCTGGAGTATATAAAGGAAGCTTTTCTTTCAATGGTGGACCGGGGGGCATCATGTAGCCACCTACATGAGTAAATGGCAACTGGGGACAACAAGTACAACAAGTTCCTCAGGTTCCTCAATAGGTTCAAATAAGCTTCTCGTTAGCCTTTGTGCAAACCAAATTAGTAATTAGATTTTTGGGCAATCAGAGAGGCGGTATAGGAATTATATGGGCTAGGCCTCAGGAAAATTGGCCACTCGAAGTTCTACAAACCTTATCTAGAGATGATAGATAGGGAAAACCCCTACTCAAGAGGGTATAGGATCCTTGATTTCTCATTGTTCTTTGAAGAAGATTAAATAATCCACCTCAAAACATGTTGCTGGGGTGGTCACTGCGTAAATGTGGGGAGTTAACTAACTATGAGAATTTCTATCATTTCAAGCTTAGACTGTTTCCTAACTTTTTAACAAAAAGGCATTCTCTTGCATACAACATTACCAAGGTTTCCATACAGTTCGTAGGGAAATGGAAAGGCGTCACACTTAGTTCTTCAAGGTTTGAAGCTGAAGTGTACATTGTAAAATTGTCTAGTGACTCAAAGAAATGGGGAGACCATTGATTTGTTTATCTCCCATTTCAAGAATATGAGAAACATATGCAAGATCCATCTTCTAGAGATAGAGTACAAGAAAATGGCCCAAAGAGGTTTGGGCATTGAGTTGAGGAAGAAATTCCAAGGTATGGAATTTATAGATTTTTATGAACTTGCAACTAAGGTGACAAAATATGAAGAACTGCTCAAGGAAGAAAGTTATTGGAGGAAGAAGTCCATGGTAACCTATTGTCAAGAGGTGAACCAGGAGGTGGCAGTGGCAAATCTATCTGCTACAGGGACATTCACTTGTCCTCTTTTGGTAGAAAAGACACCCGATGTGTGGAAGAAGGCATAATAACACCCTGGGAATGTACCTTAGTAGTTTTATGACATGTTTATGATATAATAAAAGTTAAATTTGTATTTTTCGGGAAATTTAATGCGATGTGGAAAAGGGTAAATTGCAAATTTTCAATTAAGGACTCCAAAGGACATAAAACAAGAAGATTATATGTTAAGGTAGAATTTTGATAGTCAATCGCAGAAACGGAATGAAGAAGAGGACTAAAAAGCAAAAGAGTAAAATTGGAGCCAATGGCATTAAGAGAAATGTAACTTGTTCTCTAAAGGATAAGAATTCTCCATTTTTGGGTTTTGGAGAGCTAGTAAGGCTAGCTTTTGGAGAATAAATTTCAATTTTTAGGTTGATTCGTCTCTACCCCGGGTTCTACTTGTTCAAGCAAAGAAAAAGTGTTAGCTCAGTTAAAATAAGATATCAAGGTTTTAGGAAACTATCCTAACTTCCTCTTTGTTATGTCAGGTTAGGAAAACCATAACCTTCCATAAATGTGTTTTTGGTTGGTTTGAGTCTGGCTTTTTGCGGGTTTGGGAAATTACAAGAAAATGGCAAAATGCCCACTCTGAAACCCCACGCCTCCCGCCGTTTAAACTAAGAGTGCTCGCCTAAGCGAAGCTCTTCATTTAGGCAAAGGTCTGTTTGCCTAAAGCAACCCTCAAGCCCCAAAATTGTGTTAATTTATCTCCGCCGCCAGGCTACTCTGCTTTGGCGTAGTCCCAGCTCTAAGCAAAGGTCTCTACGCCAAAGTAACCTGGGGAGCAAATTCGTTTTTATCCCATTTCTTCTATTAATTCTAGAAACCATCACTCTTTGTCTTGATTTCCAAAGAGTGATAACAGTATGAAATTGGACACCAAGGGATCTTAACAAGGGAAAAAAATAAAAACTGCACACGTATACAAGTTATATGACTTTAATTACTAAATAAAATGTACGTGACATGGATAGGCAGGAACTCGCGCCGATCAAGCAAACTCGTTGGGGCAGACTTTGTTTTCTTGCCCTTATTTGTTTGCATTATATAAATACACGAATGTGATTAAATAACAATATAGCATGTTTAAACACAGGCAATATATGCATGCTTAAGACCGATAATGAATAAATTGGCACTTCGACATTAGTGTTATGACACTTTGTTTAGTGCTTCGACACTCTCCTGCTTCCGAAGGCTAAGACTTCGCATAGTGCTATAACACTCTCGTTATGTGGTGCGGGCACACTTATTCGCGGCTTCGACACCTCTGCTCAATATCAGACCAGACCTTCGGTACCTATTGTACTGCGGTCTCTCCCATTCATTGTTAATGCCTATACAAGCAAACATTTATAAGGATAAGTATTCGAATAATGAACAATATGAAAACAAAGTAAGTTAAATGGCGATACGCATAATCTGCTTATGTTCGTAGTATACCTACGGCACGTTTCAGCCCTAAAACTTCCTCGTTATGTACTCCTAAAAGAGATATGAATATTTTGATATGTGAATTATTTTAAAAGTATACTGTAATTGAGGACCACGACAAGTTGTCATATATGTTATCTGTTTTCCCACTAAGCTATAAGCTTAGCACGGGTGTTTCATCCGTGTAGGTACTGAAGAGGTTGTCAAAGACATCCGACATTCGCCAGGGCCAACACAGGATTAGGAGTCCACCTTATGAAGGTTTTTGACTTTTTTTTTTTAAATGTAAATGCAATATTTTGTAATAGTGGAACTTTTATAAATACAAGTAGTTAGAGACTCAAATGTATGAGCAAGACAATTTTAAACACCACTATAGTAGTAGTCTTACAAGTTTATGTCCTGCTGAATTTATGATTAAATCTGGGTCCACTAATAACATAATGTCAGATTAAGAAGTCTCAATTCTGTGTGGCATCCCCTCACCTGCTACGACTAGGGGAAGGGGCGTTACACACAAATTGTTGATACACAAGTCCAATATACTTTTGAGGTAGCGAAGATTGAGGAAATATTTGATTTTCTAGTGAAAGAAAATTCATTGGCCTTCCCTAAAGACCATCGACTCTACTAAAGATTTAACTAAGGGGAAAAAGGAAAGGCTTACTATAAGTACCACAATTCGTGGAACCATACTACTAAGGCATGTTAGGGTTTCATAAATGTTATACAAGACATGATCAACAAAGGGATACTCAAGTTTCCTGATAAAAAAGAGACTATGGCAATCGATGAGGATCCTTTCCCACCAGTAGCCTCAGTTAACATTGCTAGCTTCGATCTAAGAGCACATAGAATCCAGAAGGCGTGGAAACTCTCTCCCAGAGCTGGTCGCAAATATTATCTGCTTCGTTGATAGGGTTGAAAAGTGAATGGCCGTTAGCCAGGCACAGATCTCCATCAAGGAGAAATTCAATGAAGGGGATACAACAAGGAACAGAGCAGCATAACTGATTCTCCAAGAAAATGAAACTTTCACTAAAAGGCAAGACGAATTCCCTATAAGAATTCATTCCTCCCAGAGAAAAGGTTGTAGAAAGGCCCACTCCTCCATGGGGTAGGTGTCTTACTCTCTAAAGGAGAATGATGCGTGCGCTGTAGAATCGCCCTCAAGAGAAAATCTTTTTCCCTAAGGGGTAAGTCTACCTCTAAATTGTAAGATTGCAGGAGTCACCTCCAAGGAAAATGCAAGGGAAAAGACATGTTTATGCCCTCATGCTTATGTTTCCAAAAGGTGGAACCATTTCTCCAAGGTACAGAATGAAGTTCACCAGGGACAACTTCACTTCTCCAAAATGTAGATTCTTTTCCTCAAAATATAAGATTGCCGACAAATTCATTTCTCCAAGGAATTTGATGTAAAGTGACATGTGTTTCTCCAACCGTAATTTGTTTTCCTAAGAGGTAGACCCAGTTCTCAAATGGAGGAGGTTGTAGAGAAGGAAAAGCATGTGAGGTGTATCATTCCTCCTGCGGTTTCTCCTAGTCAAAGGTGGGATGTGGTACAACACAAAAAATTTCCCCAAAGGCTATCCAGGACCCAGAAGATGAGGATACAGAGGCAAAGAGCAACTGATAGAAGGCAACTCATTGATGTACTTATGGAAATCTAAAAGGAAAATGCTAAGGAGTTAGAGAAAGTGAAGGAAGAAATGGTTCCTAGCTTAAAAAAAACAAAGTTTGGGAGGAAAGCTATTAAGGATATAAAGTCAATGAGCAGTGTAAATGAAGTGATGGACTCAAAGGCCTTAATGATAGGTGAAATCCCTATTTCTTTAAATTGTTCTACTACTTCTCTAACATTCCCAACTATTTTCAAGTTAAAAAAAAAAAACAAAGGAAGACCTAGTAGAGGTAGAAGGGAAGCACCCGACTATAGAGGAAGATGTGAGCCACAGTGGAGTTACCATAGAATCCTCTTAAGAAATCAGACCTCAAAAGGTGATACTTGAGAAACCCTCTGTGGAAATGACGATGTAACACCTCAAATTATACCCTAGTAGTTTTATAACATGTTTAGGGTATAATAAAAGTAAATGTGTATTTTTCTGGAATTTAAATGCTAAATGAGAAAGATTATAAAACTTGGAATTAATTCAAGAGTTAAGGGTAAAATAGTAAAATGTCACATTAAAGACTCAAAGGTCATAAATGAAGAAGAATATATGCTTAATTAGAAATTGTAATAAGTTATTGTGTAATTAGAATATGGAAGAGAGACTAAAATGCAAAAAATAGGAAAGTTAAACAAAAATGAGAAAATCCAAAAAAGGCCTTATAAAGAAAATAGGGATAATATCAAATTCCGGTCTATTGATTGAGTGGAGGTTCTTCATTTGACTTGGAGATAAAGTTAGACATGTTTTAGAGAAGAACCAAAAGTTTGTTTAAGTTTCTTCGCTCCTTTTTGTGTGGGATTTTTCTATTACAAGTAAAGTAAAGAAGAAGCAAGGAGAAAGAAGAGAAATAGAGAAGAGAGGAAGAGAAGGTTTCAAGAAAATTGCATTAGAAACTACTCTAATTTCTCCTCCTTGCTCTTTGTAGTTTTTGTTGGTTTTGATTGTTATATGAGGAGATTATGTATAAAGGAAATGTCAGGGGTTTTGTGGGAGATGCTATCAACAAATTTTCAAACCTATGTGTTTTGATTTGGTCATTAGTCATCAAATTTGAATGATTATAGTTAGAAAGAACCCCAAGAGGTAAACTCTACAAAAGTATAGGTAGCTAAAACAAGAAGCAAAATTGACCCTAAGTCCCTTTGTTTTTGAGACTCCAAGTGAAAATACGCAGTAAGCTTCCGGTTATCCTCTCGTTTTGGCAATGTACAATTTTGGCGTTTAGGTTACACTCAGCCACTCATCCAAATTAGGTGATTCCAATTTATGTGTAATCTAGACTTCTTGCAAAACAACTTTTATGAAGGAAGTATAGCTAATTTATTCCCCATTGTTACCATAAATTCGTCAAAGTAAGGGAACAATTCTGGCCCTGAAACCTGTCTCAGAACAGTCCCCTGAACTGGAGTAATTTTAGTTCTTTAAATCATAACTTGAGTTATACTAATAAAAAAAAGTTGATTCAAATTTCTATACAAACTAGATTTTTAGGAGAACAACCTTCATGAAGAAAGTATGGTCAAATTATCTCTCTATCGTTTCCAACAAATTTTCAAATATAGGACACAATTCTAGATTCTGTTCCTGGAAACTGTCCAGGAGAAATTTGGAATGTTTAGACTATATCTCCCAAATTAAAAGTCCAAATGACATGATTTTTAAACCATAAGAAACTTAAGAAATAGGGGTATATTGAGTTAGAAGATCACTTTGTCTAACAATCTCGTTTACAAGATCAAAATTGTAGTCGAAAATGGACTTGGGAGCTGCCTCGAACTGTTCAGGCATAATTAGTTATGAAAACTGAAAATTGTATAAAAGTTATATGAAGAAGCACATAATACAGTCAAATGATCATATGAAATATGTGAAACTATCTCACATGTTCAAGAGAATAATTGACAGTGAATATCCCATATGAATACAAGATATTAGTAATTATTCATGTATATGGGATATATGTTTTGATATTTGAAAGATTGTTAAGAAAACATAACAAAACTGATTACCTGCTTATGATCGGGTAATTGGATAGATAGGCATGCCTATAGGGATAACAATGTTACAGCATATAGTTTATAGACATAAGGGCCTCATTTGGATTGATGACATGGATCCTGTTTGGATCATTACATTGGCCCTGTTTGGATCATTACATTGGCCCTGTTTGGTTCATACAATACAATACAGTTTATAAATCATTGTCTCAGACAATGATAGTACCTTCAAGTACATACAGTTCTGTCCCGTATCCACTTCTTTAGAATATGCAGGCATGACATATCAAGGATTATCCTTTTGAGAAATAAGGGATTTGGAAAGTAGGAAATCCGTGGATAAATACCTGGCGTATTTTCCACTCAATGTGTATTTTATCCATAACGAACTTTCCAAATGCCAAGCAGAACGCCTAACTTCCAAAAGTAATTCGAGATCCCAAACCGGATTTAAGACTCTCCCATCTAGATAGTTTCAGATGGTTTTAATGCAAAGCCAACTTAGGTCGCCCATGAGCGAGCCAAAAGTACAACGCGGGCGTTGGGCCTATTGAGTAGTGGGTTGGTAAGTCGAAAGCGTGATGTGTATAATGTGTACGCTTATGTGCGCAAGTGCACGCGCGTATCAAGTAATATAGTGTACCTAAGTACCTGAGACATTTCATCCACTTCAGGAGAAGTGCGTGACTATTGAAATTGCCTATAATATTATCTGGACTTAAACTCTGAATTTCTATCTAACTAACATGTGTGATTAAAAATAAAGCTAAATTAACTTGTAGAATTACTCAAGTGTAAAAGACTGGGGTGGATTTGTCTCTCCCGCCACTTTCACTTTGACATTACCCATGTGACTATTACTTAACATTAATGACTTCTCGATGACCTATGATCGTGCCTACGAGATACCTCTCTCGAGGTATATCCGCCTATCTCGGCCATAGGTCGGGTGCATCCCCGCCTCGACCAATACTTTGAAACGCTTAAATGTTCAAACCCTAATCGCCACACTCGGAATCGGGATATCTCTATTTACCGATTTAACTGAGGGTTGCTTTATTTAGATCCTTATGAGTCCTTATCTCGATCTCTGTGATACACCTGTGCCAGATCATGCCAATATGCCGCCAAACATTACCATGTATTTAAATCACGTATATGTAGTGCATCAATGAATCATAAATAAACTGCATAATATATGTTTAAACCTTAATCCATTCAATTGTGACAGGGTTCAACAAAAACCCTAGATAGAAATCTATAACATGTTGGATCGAAATATACACATCAATTTATAGATCATCAGTAGTTTATCTGAAAAGAAGAAATACAAAAACAGTGTATTTTCCAATGATCCAAGTCTATACTGCTCTGCTTTCCGCGCTTCAATCCATTCTTCGATGCCTCGAAATTAGGTTTCCATTGCTTTTTATGATTCTGAGGTAGAATCGCAATGACGCCGCGACGTTGGGTCACTTGTTGACTTTTCTTTGTTGACTGCTGCTAGGATGCGACGCCACGACAAGAATGTTGCGACGTTTAAGTACCGTCGCGGACGTCGCACCTCTCTTTTCTCCCCGCTCTTTTTCTAACTCCAAATTGCCAAAAACCACCCTCTTCACCTGTAATTCACAAAAAACTCCAGAAATAAGATCTTAGGCTACAATGCGCTTATTTAAATGTAAAATCAACTAAAAACATGAAGCGGACGCGGGTATAATATGAGTGTTTTAGGCACTCATCACACCCCCAAACTTAGCCATTTGCTTGTCTCAAGAAAGAAATCGATCAAACCCAATACACAAGAACCTACCATACTAAACTTGACGCCCATGATTGTGGATGCCCATGTCGCTAGAAAGTAAGGATCAAAATGGACCGACTTTACAAATCTCTCGGGCCTTTTCACTCAATTTCCTCGAGATCCATAAGGATGTTCGACTGGCTAACCCGCCTAAACATGATTCAATGACAAGTGACTCAACCTCCTAAATCTTCAATAGGCCATTCCCATGGCTCATGTGCATTTGATACATGATCCCTAGCGTACAACCCCGATTCCGATAATTCCATAATTTGAATTCAACCCACCTATTTAGAAGCTTTCCAACTACGTATGATAAGAACGCACCATTCAGATTCACTTAATACAATCTACCTCGAAAGAAAACCAAGGCCCAGAAGTTTATGTCGAGTGTTCCCGTGAGCTGGACTGGCTGGTGGCTCCCCACCGCTGAAAGTTAAGGGCACCGGTACTTGGGCCTCCTCGAACTTCACCCCGAACACTTAACTAAACCTATGTCGTAGTCAGGAAACTTCCATCCTCCGTCCCATGTAACGAGCAATGAAAGCTAATGACCTCGCAAACAATTGGCTCAAATAAAACGGGCTTTGAAAGGTCCCTGACTGCCCTGGATTCCGATTAGAAGTGATCCCACTGGAGTTCTGCTCTCATATATATATTTTCTTTCTTTTTTAATTTTAGTATATTTGGGGCTTGAAGGCAATCCTCTTTTTTCTATGGTGTCTCATCATTTTAGTGTTTAGAAACCCCCATGGTTTGTTGGACCTTAGTAAGCCTGGTTCAGAGCCTAGGCATATCCTAGCGATCATTTGTGTGTGGGTGCGATAGGCTAGTTGAGAGTTGGTTTCTTGAATATCCCAAAGGTGATTCACTCTGTCTCCCTACCTATCCAACATGAACTTCCCGAGCATCTAACAACCTACAGATCTCTTTGGATTTATACTATGTTTTTCTAAAAAGATTTTTGAAGTGGTCCATAGGGATCCTTGAATAGCATCACACGCATAACTACCAAAACAATCCTACAACCTAAACAAACCAAAACTAGGAACTCCCAGTGAATCGAAATAGAAAAATGCCCTACGAATAGACAGATAACAAATGACACTACGATAATTATCACATAAACCCTAAACAAGACACATGTAACTAAGCATGAATTCAACATACTAAAGTAGCAACACAAAAACAAAACACAAATATAACCCAAGTAAAACGAACCAAACCCACACCCAAACAATCCAACATCAACAAACCCGATCACCCCCACCACCCCCCAAACAAGTGTGGACATCGGGTCTCCAATGTCTAAGAAAGAACGCAGAGGGCAGGGAAACTTCCTCGGGTGATCGCTTGACCACTCGTACCGGGCAAAGTGCAAGGGTTATCGGAGTGAGGGCAGAATCCGGGTGTCGGTCCCATAGGACCGCCGGACACGGAGGATGGTCGCTGGTCGGGCCAGGACAATGCGTATGTCAACCTCGGGAGGGCCTCCACATCCCGGGTCGATGAGGACTCCTCGGCGGCTCTAGGTCTCATCCCAGGCCTCGAAACGAGCAAAGGAGGTCTAACACCGGTCCCTCAGAATGAGGGAAGGATCGGTCGGATCCTCCCTCCCTGACCTGGGCTGGGTGGTGGTGGTGGACGCCGAGGATGTCCGTGGCTGGTGGATGGGAGGAGGTCCGCGGGCGGAGGGGGATGGAGGAAGCATGTCCAGCTGTCACCTCGGGTCGACCGAGGCCAAACCGGCCCGATACTCAAGCTCATTCTCATCCGAGGGTTCATTGCCCGGAAGCCATACATCGTGACGGCGCAGTACACCCGGCCATTCACGCTTGACCATAATGGCCTTAATCGGGTGTATCCACGCCTCATTGTCTTCTAAGGGCACCCCGGCTTGCTTACATAGGCCGTAAATGAGAAAGGAGTGCCCTAGGTTCGTCTTCGTGATCCCTTGCCATGGAGGATGGCATCTCTGTAACCCGCTCCTACATCAAAAGGATGTCCCGAGATGACATAATTAAGTAGGCACGCCGTCAGCCACTCACACACACATTTGTCACCAATGAGACTGATGTGATGAAGTGATGCCGCACTGGGGGATGTAGGCCAAATGTTTGGCCTAGAAACAAACCGCATGCCCTTCACTATTAGCTTCCATCGACCGCCTATTGTCAATAAATTCCCAATGACTTTAGAGTAATCAAGCTACGCATGGTACCTATCAAAGGGCTCAGAGGGAACTAGGTCAAGGTTATAGTACTGGCTGATAGACTTCGTGCTGAAGTCTACCAACACCCCGCACCCGAACCTTTTTCAAAACATGAGGCAAATTGGCGTAGTACTCTACTCACACTCGTGGCAGCGGGTGAGGAGGTTGACATAGTGCCCACCATCCCTTATTCGAAATTGTTTTGCGGAAGAAGTCCTCGGGGTGGTGAAACCCCTTTTCCTTAATGAACGATCGGTTTTTGGAAATGAGGTCGAACTTCTCGGCCGCACTTTCATTGACAAACTTGTCATGGTCATAGTAACGAAGGGCTCTTTTCACTATCCCGCCCGCTGCGGTCATCTTTTGCGTCACCATCAGGGAGTATGGCGGCTAAGAAGGCGCCAAGGGTGACTGAACTAGATGTGGTCTTTAGGCCCCCTAACCACCAGTGGAGACAGTGGGACCGAACGGCTCAGGTGAAGCCACTCAAGCTCATTGAGGCAATGGATTGAACACCTAGTGCATCAGTAGGGCAGAGGGCTTCGTGAGTCTACCAACGGACTGCCAATGACCCTAAACATGCCTAAGGGCCTTGCCTAACCCTAACAAGACCCAAAGAGCAGGACAGATTGGCTCCAACGGACAGAATATGAACCTGCGTGGACCTATGAATGACTTGGATTAGGGCACCAAACCAAAGCATGGATCGAGATCGAGGCTTTGTGAAGGGCGCAATACCGTGGAGGGTCCTAGGCGTGTTGACAAATGAGATGGGTGCTAGGTAACAAGCAGGCTTTTTGCTCGTGACCAGCCCACGGAGTTATGTGAATTCGTGAGGGCGCGAATGTTTAAAGACGATTGTCGACGACAACAAACAAGAGAGCACGCCCAAGATGTGTCAAGGTTTAATCGTAATCAATACAAAGAACCGGTCAAGATAGCAACAACTATCATAACTTAATCAAAGGCCAAGGGTGGCGTAGTAGTCAAAACAATCAGGGTTATGGATGGAGGAACAATCAGAATAACATGTCACCACCCCGAGTGAGCGAACCACCTCCCGAGAAAAAAGTGGACTTTGGAACAGTTCTCGCGACAACGTCATCTTCGCATACCGCCTTTACGAACGGTATTAAAGGCGAATATGCAACACCAGGCCACCCAATTAAACAATCAAGCAGAGCGCAGTTGAGGAATTTAAAGGTGCAAATAGGCCAAATGGCCAATCTATTGACAGAAAGGCAGCAAGGTTCCTTACCAAGCAACTCAAAAGTGAACCCGAGACGAGAAGGGAATGAACATGTAAAAGCAGTCACGTTGAGAAGTGGAAGAGAATTAGCAATACAGGGGAAACCCCCAGTGATAGGGGAGGTAGAAACTGAGGAAGCCATCCGTGACTACCAAAATTGATAAGATGTAAAAGAGAGCGGTACCTAAGAGAAAAGTCGGGGGAGAAGAATGGCGGCAAAGGATAATCTAGTCAATGACAACCCATAAATTTAATTTCGCGACTCCCAACGCCAAAAGAAGAATAACCGACAAGCAATTCACTAAGTTAATGGAAGTGTTCAAGAAACCCGCACATCAACATTCCATTTAGTTAATGCCTTGGAATAAATGTCATATGTCAAATTTCAAGTGAAGGACATCTCTGTCAAAGAAGTGAGAAGATTGTTGATTTCGATATAGCACTTCTCCAAGAATGTAGTGCCATCCTTCGCAGGAGTTTCATAAAGTAGTTTGAAAGACCTAAAGTAGCTTCACTATCCCGTGACCATCGGGAACGCCATCTTTGGGAGAACTTTGTGTGACTTGGGAGCTGGTATTAATCTCATGCCCTTATCCATATTTAGACGCCTGGGACTAGGTGAAGCTCGCCTAACCACAATCACACTCCAATTAGCTGACAGGTCCTTAAAGTATCCAAGAGGGGTGATAGAAGTCGTTCTAGTAAAGGTCGATAAATTCATCTTCCCAACGGATTTCATTGTATTAGATATGGAAGAAGATAAAGAAATTCCCATAATATCGTAGACCATTTCTAAGAACCAAAGGGCAAATGATTGACGTACAAAGGGGAGAGTTGAAATTGAGAGTGCAGGAAGATGAAGTTAAGTTTAATGTGTTCGAAGCTGTGACACACGCTGCAAAGAGTGATACATGCTTCATAATAGAGACCGTGGAGGCGATAGTGTCTAGCCAAAGTGGTCTCACTGATCCTTTGGAGGCTAGCCTAGTATAGAGTGATTCGTAAAATCAAGAAGAGCCAAGGAGTATGTAAAATGGATGGATTCATTTGAACCTCAATAGAAGGAAATATTATAAACCTCGCCAAATATCTAAACGCTGCACATCTATCGAATGTACCCACCAAGATGGAGCAAAAGCCACTAATAATGATTTGAGGTATGCTTATCTCGGGAATGCATCCACCTTACCAGTGATTATTTCAGCATCCTTGACAGCGATAGAGGAAGATAAACTATTGAGGGTACTCAGAGATCACAAGGATGCGCTTGGTTGGTCTCTCGGTTTGATGGCGGCAAGGGATTCGCCCTTCTATGTGCATGCATCGAATTTTGCTAGAAGATGGTCATAAGCCTTCAGTGGAAGCATAGAGGAGACTGAATCCAACTATGAAAGAGGTAGTCCACAAGGAGGTACTAAAGTGGCTAGATGCCGGGGTTATTTATCCTATTTCTAATAAAGGCATGGGTGTCCAGATGTGTTGTGCCTAAAAGGGAAGAACAACTGCTGATAAGAACAGAGAATAATACATTACTGCCTTCTAGAACAGTCACAGGCTGGAGGATTTGTATTGACTACCGGAAACTGAATAAAGCTACTCGAAAAGACCATTTTCCATTACCGTTTCTGGATTAGATGTTGGATAGACCAGCAGGACACAGATACTATTGTTTTTTGGATGGGTATTCTAGCTACAATCAGATTGCTATAGCCCTTGAAGATCAAGAGAAGACGATGATTCATGCCCCATGGTACATTCGCATTTAGGCGGATGCCCTTCGGGCTGTGCAATGCACCGTATCATTCCAACACAGACGATGGTCATATTCTCACGTATGGTTGAAAAGACACCAGGTGGTTCCATGGATGATTTTTCTCGTGACGGGGACTCTTTGCCAATTGCTCCGAAAACTGGAGATCGGTGTCGATTAGATGCGAGGAAACCATAATCTTGTGCTTTAATTGGGAGAAGTGTCACTTTATGGTACAAGAAGGCATAGTACTTGGGCATCTGATTCAAGTGAAGAGAATGGGGAGGTATAAAGCAAAAATTGAAGCAATAGAGAAATTACTCCACCCTCACGCAAAAAAGGCATGTTAGTTTTTAGGCCACACAAGGTTCTATAGATGTTTCATAAAAGACTTTTCTCGAATTGCAAAGCCGTTGTCTAATTTACTGGTCCAAGGGACACCATTTGAGTTTGATGAGCAGTGTGTGCGAGCATTTTCAGTCTTGAAAGATAAATTGGTATCGGCTCCTATTGTAGTAGCACCAGATTAGGACCTCCCATTTGAGCTAATGTGCGACGCAAGTGACTATGCGATCGGAGTGGTTGCTGGGCGTGAAAAGTGAAGTTAAATATTTCGTGTTATCACATGCTAGTTTGGACGAATGATGCCTAGTTGAACTATGCCACCACTGAAAAGGAACTGTAGGCCATTATCTTTGCCTTTGAAAATTTTAGGCTCTATTTGATTGGCAATAAGGTAATAGTGCACACTGACCACTCAGCCATAAAGTACCTAATGACTAAAAAGGATGCAAAACCGAGACTAATACGGTTGGTACTTTTGTTGCAAGAATTTGGACTTAGAGATTAAAGACAAGAAGGGGAACAGAGAACCTAGTCAGCACCATCCGTCGCTAGCGGGTAAGATGAGGTCCATGTGAATGATGATTTCAAATGAGCAAAATTTCTTAAATATCGAAGACAAAAAAGCCGCCTCCATGGTTTGCCGAATTATGAATTATTTTATGGGCCAAGGTGATCCCTCCAGAGTTTAGCTACCAATGGAAGAAGAGGTTCTTTTCACATTTGAAACACTACTACTAGGAGGAACCCATTCTATACAAGCACTGTGCTGACTAAGTGATAAGGTGATGTGTACCAGAAGATGAAATTGTCGGTATTCTGAACCACTGCCACACTTTACCATGTGGGGGCATTTCGGAGGCCAAAGAACAGCAGCAAAGGTACTTCAATCAGGTTTCTAGTGGCCTAGCTTATTCAAGGATGCTCACCAATTGCATCCACTGAGACAAATGCCAAAGAACGGGGAGATGAAAGAATGAACCACCCATGAGCACAATTTTGGAAGTTAAACTATTTGATTTATGGGGGGGATGGATTACGGGCCCATTTCTCCCTCATTTAGTAATTTGTACATCTTATCATAGATTACGTCTCTAAATGGGTTAAAGCAATACCGACACACACTAATGACGCTAGTGTGGTAGCTAAGTTCCTTCACAGCCACATATTTACACGGTTCGGCACTCCACGAGCACTGATCACAGATGGAGGTACCTACTCGCACAAGATGGCTGGACAAAGTCTTGCAAAAGTATGGAGTGCGGCACCGCACATCACTGGCATACCATCCACAGGAAAATGGGCAAGCAGAGGTGTCGAATAGAGAGATAAAGTCCATTCTGGAGAAAACAGTCAACAGCTCAAGGAAGGATTGGTCGAAGAAGGTTGAGGATGCACTCTGGGCATACAGGACAACATTTAAAACACCATTGGGTATGTCGCCATTCCGAAGAAGCGATGGAAGCATGCCACCTAACGGTGAATCAGCTTACAGAGCCTACTGGGCAACTCAGATGCTGAACATGGACAGTAAAGTATTCGGAGAGAAGCGGATGCTACAACTTAGTGAATTGGATGAATTCTGCAATTAGGCATACGAGAATCTCGAATTTATAAGAAAAAGACGAAAGCTTGGCATGACAAACATATTATGCGGAAAGAGTTCGAGGCGGGTCAGAGGGTCCTCTTATTCAATTCCTGACTCAAAATTTTCCTAGGTACCAAAGTCACGGTCGGGACCATTTACTGCGGACCCAAGTCTTTCCACATGGAGAGCAGAGATTATGCAACTCGAGAAAGGAACATTCAAAGTTAACACACAACCCATTGCCATACCGGGGCGGTATCCATGCGAATAAGCAAACATTTCACTAAGCTGCATCGTGGCATTGTCGTAGGGAGTCTAGCAAACCTTAACTCGGAACATTGAGATCCAGGGAAGTCGAGCTAACGACATTAAACAAAGCACTACTTGGGAGGCAACCCAAGCGTTTTGAAATCTTTCTTTCCGTAGTCTAACTTTCATAAGTGGTTTTTAGTTTGTAGCATATTTTGTCGGCCTTTCCATAATCGGGCGTTTATTGTGATTGTCTGTTTTCAGGACCCGAGAGAGCAAATGGTGCCAAGAGATGCTCGAGAAGATCATTCCAAGAGTGCGAAGGGGTCAGAATTTCATTCAGGGGGTTTTTTCAACCTTAGTATATTTTTAAAAAAAATTCACTTTGACCTTCTCTGTCACGTCACGACGTTGACCAAATTCAGAAAAATCAAGCCTCTGTCATGTCGCGACGTTGGATCTCAACGTCGCGACATTGGCTATCCCTATTTTGGCCACCGCTTGACCTTCAACGCCGCGACGCCAATCGGGCACCACCTTCCGAATGTCTCAACGCTGATTTATAGACTCTCCAAAGAACAAATAATAAAACCCTGATAGCCGAAAGCGCCGATGTGTAAAATTTGTACGCCTATGTGCGCAAGTGCACGTGTCGTATCAAGTAATATAGTGTACTTAAGTATGGATATCAATCCACGGGGAGAAGTGTGTTGACTACTGAAATTGTTCTTATGATATTATCTGGTTTAAACTCTAAATTTCTATCTAATTAACATATGTGATTAAAAATAAAGCTAAATTAACTTGTAGAATTACTCTACGTGTAAAGACTAGGGATTTGTCTCCCCCTACCACTTTTGATGGATTATTACATATAGGAATTACTACTCAATCTATTAATGACTTCTCGATGACGGGGTGATTGTGCCTACGAGATACCCTCTCTCGAGGTATATCCGCCTATCTTGCTAGTAGGGTTGGGTGCATCTCTGCCCCGACCTAATACTCCGAAACGCTTAAATGTTCATACCCTAATCGCCACACTTGGAATCGAGATATCTTTATTTACCAATTTAACCGAGGTTCGCTCTATTCAAATCCCTGGGAGTCCTTATCTCTCGATCTTGGATACCCAGCAGGATCATGCCAATGTTGGCCAGACATTACCATGTATTTAAATCACAGATATAGAGCATATCAATGCGAATCATAAATAAATTGAATAATATATGTTTAAACCTTAATCCATTCAATTGTGAAAGGGTTCAACAAAAACCCTAGATAGAAATCTAGAACATATTGGACCGGAATATACACATCAATTTATAGATCATCAGTAGTTTATCAGAAAAGAAGAAATACAAAACACCGTTCTTTCCAATGATCCGAGTTGCTACCGCCCGCTTTTCGCCGGCCTACCCACACGCTCTTCGATGCCTCAAATTAGGTTTCCATTACTTTTATGATCTTGGGCGCGTAAATCGCTATGACGCCGCACGCCGGGCCACTTGTTGATTTTTCATTGACTGTGCATCGCGACGCTATGACGTCAGTGATCAAAGAATGTCAATGACGCTTGGCACGCCGCGACATTGATGCCAGCTTTTCTCCTACTTCTTTTCACCCAAATTTCCAAACCACCCTTTCAATTTAATTCACAAAAACCCGTAAATAAGATCTTGGGCTATAATGCACTTATTTAAATGTAAAATCAACTAAAAACATGAAGCGGATGCGGGTATAATATGAGTGTTTTAGGCACTCATCATGGGTCTAAGCCAGCGCCGCATCACACTATCAGTAAGGTGTCACGCCTACTCGCCACGAAGAGATGGCGACACGGACCGAGACTCTCGAATCGACGGCGACATCAGGCCCATTTCAATATATAAATCCAAATATCATAATATAACTTGTAAAACTACCACCGTAGTGGTGTTTAAAATGTTCTATACTGTTAGCCCAAGGATACCTCTCGTTGAGATTTTGATGATAACTGTTAGTTACTAATGGTTAAATTGAGTTGAGTGACAGGTTGAAATTGATCAAGCATCAAATGAAGATAATATGTTGTGATGACAATGATGGGGTTGAACAAGACTTGGAAATGAAGTTCATCAAATCAAAGAACCAAGATGACAAGTAACCAAGATCTCCAAGCTCAAGTATGAAGTGAAGATTTTGATAAATTTTAGGAATCTATGTAAGGTGAATGCATTTGTGCACTTTAGGATATCATCATTAATCATGCATTACTTACAAACTCGGGTTTTCAAACTAAAATTATCTTTTGAAAACATGGGTTTAGGGGAAGATAAAACTTTAGATTGGGAATAAAATCTAAAATGAACATTTAAAGAAAAAAACTGGTCGTATGAATAGTACCGTATATGTGAACAGTTCCGTATACATGAACAGTACCGTATATGTGAACATTGCTTCACAACGGCTAGTGAACAGTACCAACGGCTAGTGAACAGTAAAACGACTAGTGAACATTGTCGTGAATAGTATCCAAAAACCCACTCTATAAATAGAGTGTGGGGGATCATTTGTAAAACAACACACTTGCTTTCAAACTTACTCCTTCTCTCAGGTATTAGTTCTCAAACTAAAGCTCAGAGTGCATTCATTACATTTGCATATTTTGTGAGTGCACCTTGTGTTCATCAAAGCCTTCTGAAATGTATTTGAAAGATCTTGAAAGCTTGAGAGTATCTCTGCTGTGCCTTAAGTGAGAAAAGCTTCAAGTGTGTATAGCTCAAGAAATTGCTGAGCCCATTGAGCCAAAACTAAGTGTAACTGCTCTGGATTAGAGCTTGAACTCATGCGTATAGCTTGAAGAGGTGCCCATTGGAGCCATAATCCAAATGTAAAGAAAGAAGCTCGGGTCGGAGCCGACACTACGGAACCTCACCTGGCCAAGGTCGAGGAGAAGTGGACGTAGGCAAGGTCAGGTTTAACCACTATAAATTCGGTTTTGTTTTCTATCCTTATCTCTTTAATTTATTGTTATTGCATTAAATTAAAGATTTGTTGTGCAAAAAGTTATTGATAAAACCAATTCAATTCCCTCGGTTAGGGTTGCTTAGTCATATCAATCCTCATATACATATATTCCCGAAGCCCTACTTATTTACTTACATAAATTCCACTATTACATACATTTACATTACAAAACAAAGTCAAAAACCTACATATGGTGGACTCATATTGCTGTGTTGCCTTGGCGAATGCAAATGCCTTGGATGTCCTCTTTGGGTGACAAGGATGAACCCCAAAACGCGGTAGTTTTGGCAAATTTCAATGTAAATGTGATAGCCATATATGACCTGACTGGGTACTACGTAGGTGTACCGAATCAACAAAATTTGTATTCTAGGATTTCCCATTCGTAGAAAGGTAAAGCTTACCGCATTATAGTGGCCTCCAAGGTCTAACTCAGGATGGGTTTTCTTCTGCGTTAAATGAGTCACGCTGATTGAAATTGGTGTTTCCACTTTGGATTTGAGGTTTTGGTAAAAACAATGAGGTTATTTGGCTTAAAACAAGAGAATTGTAGAGAAATAAAGTGTAAAAGAAATCTGAAGTTTCTGACCACCGGGCTTAGGGTTCTAAGGTAACCGTAATGTCGCCGGGTCCTTCTCGGCAAATGAGAGATGACCTATAGTCATTTCCCTAGAGCCTCTCATTCAGGTTTAGCTATAAAACTCGAACCTCAAAAGTTTCTTCCTTAGTATATTATTTATAATCATTAATAAATACTAAAGTAGCTAGAACTTTATCCCGCTGGATCTAACCTCTGTGGAGCTAATAAATGGCAACTAATTGAGCATCAAGGATCTAGCAATAAGAACACCACCAGCCTTGAAAGCTTCAAGCAATAGCCACTCGTGGTACATCACAAGTGATTCAAACCTACGCAGATATTAAACATAATGGTGATAAACAGATTAGCAAATAGAGACGCGTTTACCTCAAACTTTCACTCAGTGGCCCTCCTCGTCAAGGATGAGAGGGGTTTAGCCAAGCATCCCTTGAGTTGTCATCCTCAAGGGTTGTTTGGCTGGTAAGAAAATGCGAGAAATGGAGAGAAAGTGACAGTAAAATTGTGACAAAGGAAAGCTGAAAGCTGCGGATAATTTTTATTGATAAAACTAAAGACTCTCGTTACATGAGTCACCGAGCTTATATATGCTCGTGAGTCAAGGAAATTACATAAAAGTATGAAAGAACAAAAATTACATTAAGGACATTTTGGTAAAAAGCCACAAAATACGGTCAAAAAGCAGTCAACACAGCATACAGGGCAACCTGTGAAATTTTCGCAGGTTGTGAAATTCAGCAGGTTGCGAAATTTTCGCAACACTACAAAATTCCTACTACTCTTCTCTCCTTCTGCATTTTAGTCTAATCGTCTCTCGATTTGCACATGCAAACCAGTTCGCTCCGTTCATCGATTTGAATCGACATGAAGAATATGGTGTAATCGAATGCAAAACTACAAAATATCCACAAATATGATTAATAGTATAGCCGACCTTAATGTATCAATCAGCTGAGCTTGCTGATTAGCACAAAAAAGTGCTCAAACCCCGCAATAAACAGGGTTTAAAAAAGTACTATTTGGGCACAAATCACTCCCCCCAACCAACACATTGCTAGTCCCTTAGCAATGACAAAAAGAAGGAAGAGCAGATAAGTTATGCTAATGCAAAAGGGGATGGTATTTTCAAAAAGTGTATGGATAAGTAATGCCCTCCCCTCAGTGTGAATGATTGAGACCCTGCACAATAACCAGCTTGGGAGAATAAATGCCATACAGGACTAAGTTTTAGAAGAGTATTTATCCCAAGGGAATCGACTTGAAACTTCCACCAAAATCTAAGTGTTTAGGTGATGGGCCAACGATAACCCCGCTAAACTCGCTCTCCCAACCAAGTTACCGCCAAATCCCAAGACTACTCAACCTGGAATAACTCCTCGGTTCCACTCTTTTGTCATATTTCTTTTTGTATCGTAGGGTGCAATGCTGAGAAATCGACCTCACCAAAGTTCGTGTAACGGGTGTGACGCCCCAACTCGGCATAGGATGTCAAGTGAGGGTCACTCTTGTTTTTTTTTTTTTTTAACTTATAACCTTTACACTTGCATATTCATATAATGTTAAACAATTAACTTGTATTATATTCTGTAGCAGCGGATTACAAAATATATATATACAAGCTCCATATATGGAAGTGTTCAACATCTACAATATTTACATTGGTTTACAAAATTTCATATACAAAATAGACCTAAAGGTCTTCCAGTGGGCACCTATTGATGTGTGGCCTTTGACCGCCGATGGATTGCCCATTTTCCTACTCTTCCTCGTACTCTACACGGGATTAACACCCGTGCTAAGCTTTACGCTTAGTGGGAATATGACTTCTATTAAGAGTCACCACACTTATATACAAATGCATATAACACATATAACATTTACATATTCTTATCATTTCTCATATATATATACTTTTCATAACCAGTTTCATTTCTTATCATCTTCCATATACTTTTCATGTAATCTTGTACTTTTACTTCTTGTTCTTAATCAGATACTATCATCGATAGCAAGCAAATATATGTTTCTATATCATGTCATGTATTCTCTACACTTCCTCAGATATACCGCTATTTTCTTTTTATATTTCATGTCTCAGATAAACCTTTAGAAGTGGATGGCTGTGAAACCATGAGGCCCGGCGTTTATATACTTACCGCACGAAACAGTTGGTTCATGAGGGCCCGGAGGCGCTATATTCATCAGAGGAAATGTTGGTCCATGGAGGCCGGCGCCGAATATAATATACCCGGCGTATCATCAATCGCATTTGGTACGCTGACTATCCATGAGGGCCCTGAGGCACTGCGGGTGACCCTTTCGGGCCACCGCGGATCCAAACGGGATCTGCGTCATCGACCCAAACGGCCGGAATATCGTAACTTGTATGCTGCACTTACTTTTCCTAATAGGCATGCCCATCTATCCCTCTACCAGTTCTAAGCGTATTAATCAATGTATTTTATACCGTGATATATCTCATAATTCCCGAATAATTATTGTCATTCTATGACTATATGTGATATATATATATATATATACAATCATTTATTCATAACTTGTATTTTTCTATGTCTCATTGTATGCATAAATAACTATGCTTACCCTCAGATGCTTACGAAGTTATTTGCGACCATAATATAAATAACATAGTTACCCACAGCCTACTGCTTTTCATGTTTTCCTCGGACTAATATGAGTTCCAATCTTATCATGCTATCTATTATCGAATCTTTGACTCAATGGGATTTCCATAGAGTCCAAGACACCGAATCGAGCTCGCACGGCGTTTGGCGACCTTCCGCCGGGAGGCCACGCAAGCAGCCGCCTCACGATACCGACCGAACCGACGAGTCTGCATTGAAGTGACGAGCTCAGTCTAACACCGTCTGACATCTTAATATCTTCTCAGGCATATGGATGGATTCTGACTAACGGGTCACAGCTCCAAGAACACCCAAATCGGAGTTCAAACGAAGGAGATACGACCGCTTCGGGAGCGCTGGCGCGCAATACCTTGACGAGTCGACCAACCGGACAACCTGCACTGAAGTGACGAGCTCAGTCTAACACCTCGGTCTGACATCTAATATCTTCCTCAGGTATATGGATGGATTCTTGACTCAATGGGCTTTCCATAGAGTCCAAGAACACCCAAATCGAGTTCGGGACGGCAGTTATGACCTTCCGAAGTCGAGGTCATGCGCAGCCACTCGCGACGAGTCGATTCGAACCGACGAGCTGCACTGAAGTGACGAGCTCAGTCCTGACACCTAGTTCTGACATCTAATATCTTCTCAGAATATGGATGATTCTTGACCTAATGGGCCTTATAGAGTCCAAGAACACCCAAATCGGAGTTCGTGCGAGGCGTAGATATGACCTTCCGAAGTCGAGGTCATGCGCAATGCTCGACGGCTGATCTGAACTCCACCAGCTGCACTAAAGTGACGAGCTCAGTCTAACACCTTGATATGACATAATATTCTCTCCTAAGTCATATGGATGGATTCTGACTCAATGCTTTCATAGAGTCCAAGAACACCCAAATCGGAGTTCGACGTAAGAAGTTATGACCTTCCGGTTGAGGTCATGCGCAGTCGCCTTGACGTGAGTCGATTCGAATCGACGAAATGCACTGAAGTGACGAGCTCAGTATGACACCCGTCTGACATCTAATCTTCTCAGGCATATGGATGGATTCCTTGACCCAATGGGGCTTTCCATATAGAGTCCAAGAACACCCAAATCGGAGTTCAAACGAAGGAGATATGACCTTCCGGTTGGAGGTCAGCGTGCAATACCTTGACGAGCTGGACCGACCGACGAGTCGGGTGACCGGCGACGAGCTCAGTCTACAGGACGAGCTGAGCTCTTCAGAACGAGCTAAGCTCTACATGACGAGTTGAGCTCTGCATGACGAGTTGAGCTCTGCATGACGAGCTGAGCTCTGCATGACGAGTTGAGCTCTTCAGGACGAGGTCTGCTGACCTCTATTTGACGACCCCTATGGCTGACCTCTCACCCATTTGACTGTTCAGAGTAAAAAGCATCATAACTCGTCCATTGGGTCCGACCGGAAATTAAAAAGCCTAACATCGTTCCATTGATGTGTGGGCTACAATTTCCCATATGACTTACTCCACCCTTTATTTCTGATTCAAAACTCGTTCTAAGGTCCGGCCTCCCTCCCTTCCTCTCGCCTCCTCTCTCCCCAGCCTCAGTTGACCCGAATTGGCAGAACTGACCCTACCTTATCTAAAATCTGACCGACCTCGGTAAAAGTGTGATCTCTAACTTGGTCTACAGAGGTCCAAATCGAGAAATTCGAAAGCCTAACATCAAGTTCATTGATGTGGCTACAATTTACTAGAAGGACTCACTTTTGAATTCCCTGTATTTCTGACCCAAAAACCCGTTCTAAGATCCGGCTACTGCATATGATCTACAATAGGGAATTTTCTGGGTTCAACTTGCAACTAGACCCTTCTCAAACACATATTTAGGAGCCTTAAAGATCTTCTTAACTCAACCCTACAAGAATGAGCTTGGGGAGCCTCAAACCCAAACCATACACAAGATAGAGGGTTCTAAACCATGTATCCATACTCGAATTCCATACCAATACTCAAATTCCATACCAATACTCAAATTTTGTAATTCCATACAACCCAAGACATGTATCCGTACCTGTGATCTTCTTCTTCTTCTTCTTCCTTTCTTCTCTCTTCTCTCTTATCCGTATTTGCTCTCCCTTTCTCCAAGACCAAAATGAGATATTTCTTTTTGGTCTTATCCTTATTTGATCTTATCCCCTTTTCATTTCACTTTGGTCCTCCAACTCTTCTAATATTTGCAAATCAATTTATGTTATTTTTACAATAGCCTCAAATCTTCTTTATTATTTGTAATTTAACTTATACATATTCCTACTTTTGTTTTTATCTTTATTTTATTCCTGAAAAATATACTTTTACTTTTATTATACCCTAAACATGTTATAAAACTGTTAGGGTATATAATTTGGGGTGTTACAACGGGGGTCCACCGATGACTCCCAACCAACTAAGGCTTAAGGCATCAAGTCATGAGGATCTCTCGACCACTAACTTCTCGGGTTTCACCCCAGACTCCGAATGAATTCGAAATTCCAGTACCTACGACTCGCTAAACCTCACCCATCCACCCATGTAGCGAGCACTAAGTCGGTGGCTCCCAACCAACTAAGGCTTAGGGCACCAGGCTTTAAAGACTTTCGGCCAAACCCTCGAACTCGTGCTCGGAGTTTCGCTGCAAAGCGTCGCAGCCTTTTCTTCTCTTCTCTTTCTTTTTCTTTTTGCTTTTGCTTTTTTCTTTTTCTTTTCTTTTTCTTTTTCTCTCTTTTATTTTGGAAGACACACATTGGCCTTCTATCTCTAGTGGAACCATAACCTTTACAGGTGGTCAACGAAACTAGGGTAGGTTTGCACGATAAGGGAGTTATGCAGTTTCTCAAGTTATTACAGAAAACTGATGTGCACAGTGTGTGGCTAGCTAAAAGTGGAAGAAAAAGATTGAATATCAGGGGACTTCAACTGACCAACCACTTAATCATGCATGGAACAAATCTAGTATCAATGGCATTAGGCAGTGTTTCAATTTCTCAACTTAAAGGATAGGTAAAACCATAAAAAAATTGGGGGCAAAAATGTTGCAAATGAGTTAAGAAACTGAACTGTCTGATATGTATAACAGTGTATATCACTAAATTTTCATCTTTTTCAAAAACAGCTTTCTCAAAAAGATGCAAAAAGAAAGCCATTAAACATACAAAATGGGCTTTGCTTGTACATGCAGTAGATTCGAAAAGTGTAAAATAAACTGATATCTACAATATAAGAAAATCACTTCCTTCACTAACTTCCCAACCAAGCCGTACTATCACCATAATGGGGTGTGGATTGGAAAGGTAGTGGAGGAAGTGCAACCTCCTCAGTCAATAGCCGATGAAGAGACATCCCCGGGCCTGGACTCCGGCCGAGGTGTTGCCGGCGGGAGTGGTCGCAATCGGGCCGCAGCCGCTAGCACATCCAGGGGGCCTGGCCAGGGCCGCAGAGGGAGGGGTCGGGTCCCGCCGAGTAAGAGCCAAAAGGTACAGCAAGTACATACGGGAGATCGAGACCTAAGTGACTCGGATCTCGCATAAGGATGGCCCGATTCTATGCCAAGATGGCGCCGGGTCTGCCACGGCGTACTCGCGGCGTAGTCATCCTATCGGGCCAGGCTGTATGAGCAGTCGCAAATGATGCTGATGTGGCAGAGAGTGTGTGAACTGCATTCATGATGGTAAAAAAGTCCAGGGTGGAGATGGTGATAGACTGCTGAGGTTGTGCGAAAGTGCTCGACCCAACAATATCTGAATGGGCAGTGGGCATGGTGGTCGAGGGCACGAGAGGGATAGATGGCACAAGAGCCGGAGGCACTGGAGCAAAGGGTAGCCTGAGTCGGGGGCTGGAGCTCGAGGTTCCTTTAATGTGCTCGCTAAAGGGCTGGTCCTCGCGTGGAACATCGGCAACCGGGTCGGGTCCTGGTCATCCCGGTGGCAGATGACAAGAACGAGTGCTAATGTGCCAATTCATCAATCCAGAAGGACGCGCCGGGCAAATCCCGACGACGCTCCAATCTAGGCTCCTTAGGGAAGCTGATATGCTCTAGCACCTAGCACAAGAGTCTCGGGAATAATAGAGGCGTGGACTCAGCTCGGGGTAAACTCCTGCGATGGACCTTGTCCTCGAAGTGGAACAAGGATGTCATAATAAGCTCCGATGGGCTGAACCAGAAGCCCCCAGGAGCATGCGTATGTGGCCTCCAAGATGGCTCCTCTCCTCTGGACTATATGCTAGAGCGGGAAAAGATTAGACCACAAAATGTGGTCTATAAGACGCATGCGCGTGGAGCCACCTCCAACAGACCGTTCCGGAACAGAGTGCCCTTAGACGGACCATCTCCCTGGGCGAGGGATGGGGCCACTACCTATAAGCTACCGAGTTGGCGAGGACCACCAGCATATTAAAAGTAGATGTGATGTCAGAGGCCCTGAGTATCCCTGGCCGGCCGTCGATGGAGAAATGAAGAGTCATCAAGTTTGGTCAAAGTCCCGATGTCACTGGCGGTGGAACCCAACATCATTCCAGGTGGAAAAACGACGAAAAATGGCAAACGCTCCGGTGGAGTACTCGCCGCACTAGTAGCATCGAGTCCTCAGCCCAAAAAGGTAGAAAAACCCGGAGATCATAATGAACCTCCGTGATGTGATCCATCTCATTGCACCGCATTCCTGAATGGGGCTGGGTAAGGGAAATATGGTCAGCCCTCGATGATAAAGGTCGGGGACAAGTCCAGATGGGGGACTCCAGCAATGCCCTAATGGGGTGGTGACTGTGGCTCTATAGGCCTCAACCTGGAGGACTCCCCTGGGCCCGAGGTCTTGGCCCCTGACCTGGGGCCCTACGAGCTCGCCCAGATGATGTGGGGCAAAGAGGCCTACCAGTGTGGTATTTCGAGGCGTGGACATCAAGAGAGCCTACGCCAGATCGCTTAGGGTGGCAAGTAGTAGTGAACAAGGCGGTGGCGGCAAATGAGTCAGCTGGGCAATGGGGCCAAGTATGGCCGCCGGAGCTACCGGAGCAACGGTGGCAGCTGGAGTGGCAGGAGGTGTGGCGGCGACAGCTATAGTGGCAGGAGGCGCGGTGGCAGGGAGAGGAGAGGAACTACACACCCTAGGCCAGAAAGCATGTCCACCGCGGCTCACCATGGTCAGGGCTGTAGGAGGAGGAGGAGGGGTGGAGAGGGAATTTCAAACAGGAAATGGAGATTTGAACTGAAAATGGGGAGGTGGAGGTTTATATAGAGGTAGGGGGGTAAGTTAAAGGTCTTGCTCAATTAATGGCATTAAGTGCCTATTAAATGGCCGACTCAAAAAGAAATGCAAAATTTAGGAAGGTTGCAAGTATCGGAGCGTCGCAAGAGGATGAAAGTGGCAGGAGATGAATAAATCTCGAAGGTGCCCCACATAAGCTGCGAAAATTTCCTCGCAACCCGAAATTTCCAGCAAAACCGCTTCCTCCCAAATTTCACTCGTAATAATTCGAAAAACCAAAATTATTAGAAGACAAGCTTCAAAGAGAAAATTTGCAAAAGGAAAAACAAACCAAACAACAAGGTACACAAAAAGATTACAAAATTAAGCAATTAGTTCCTGGAAGTGACTCCCGAGATACCGCAGGTCACTCCCAAATGTGGCCAAGAGGTTTTTGATGGAGGGTCAAGGAGGGGGATTTCTCCTTGTCTCCGCTGAGTGTCAGGCCGCGATATGGTTTCCCAAACTTTGGCCATTAACCTCGAACACTCAATTGTCTTTGCATTAAGCAAGCTCCACCGAATCCATCGAGAAACTCGATGGTGAATGGCTCAATCCATCTCGACTTAAGCTTTCCGAAAGAGAGGGAGCTTAGAGTCAGAGCAATACTCGTCCCCTGAAATGCTCGCAGCTATCGCCCAATCATGCCACCTCTTCAGCTTCTATCTTGTACTTTTGAGTCGAGGTAGACACTTCATTTCTCAGTTCTTCTAAATTTCATTGATATCAGAGCCTTTGACCAAATTCCTAGCCCATGTCCACTTCTCAAATTTTTTACTCGCCCACCATGCCTTGTATTCAATTTCCATAGCACCTAGGTACAGCTTCGCTATAAACTGTGCGATAAGGGAGACATGCCCAAATGGTCTGCGATAGCTGTCTCAGATGCCCAGAGAGTCTAGCAGCCGAGAGACCAATCTTTCTGCTAGAATTCACCACTTTCATCGCATTGTCTGATCTCTCCGTTTGCTAGTTCAACCTCGACCACCGGGTCCGAGGGTGGTATGGGGGTGGCTACATTTTTGCTTGATCGGCCATACTTAGTGAGGAGGCTCTCAAAAGGTTTGTTGCAGAAATGCGAACCTCCATCACTAATTATGGCTTTAGGGACCCTAAATCTAGAGAATATATTTTCCTTCAAGAATTTCAGTACCACCCTGTGGTCTGCTGCCCTGCAAGGAACTTCTTCAACCCACTTGGACACATAGTCAACTCCCACCAAATGTAGAGGTATCCAAGGGAGGAAGGGAATGGTCCCATGAAATCGATCCCCTATACGTCGAAAAGGTCAACTACCAAAATCGGGTTTAAAGGCATCATGTGACCGCGAGAAATCTTCCCCAACCTTTGGCATTTGTCTCATTCCTTGCACATGGTATGGGCATCCTTGAAAAGAAAGGGGCAGTGAAATCCAGACTGGAGCACCTTCCTAGCAGTTTTCTAGGAAGCAAAGTGCCCCCCACAGGCATTCTCATGGCAGTGACTGAGGATTCCTGGTTGCTCTACTTCAGGCACACACCTTCTGATTATCTGGTCAGTATAGTATTTGTACAAGAATGGTTCCTCCCAATAATAGGAGTGAATTTTTGCAAAGAAGAATTTCTTGTCTTATGCTTTCCAATCTGCTGGTAGCTCCCTTGTAGCCAAGTAATTTGCAATGTGAGCATACCAGGGTGCCTCCTCAACCAGGAGCCAGTTGACTCCTCCTGAACCTTACCACATCGATCAAGGTTGTGAGTGTCAGGAAGTATTGTTAACCTCGATAGTGATCAAGAACAACATTCTCTACACCCTTTTTGTCCCCGGGACAGGTGTTAAACTCTTGCAAAGAAGGATAGAACCCACTTGATGTTTGGCCTTAGCATTTTATTTGGTGAG